>OV816023.1:132362835-132631538 GCA_929113105.1 Agrypnus murinus | reverse complement strand
ACCCGGGGGTATGAACACGGCCGGACACGAACTATCAGCATAAAGACTCCCGCGATTCTATGCTCATGCACGACAAGAGAGATCTGCAAAAACTGGAGGAATTTTTTACACAGTTCTGCCCTTTCCCAGATGTGGAAAATGTAACTAATATTGCCAATGGAATAAGTGGGGATAATGCGAAAGTAACATGTTATAAAGCTTTTGAAAAGGGACTTGAAACTATGCGGGAAATTGTCGGGAGCAACTTCAAAGAATTGAAACTCTCTTTGTCCAAAAAGATTACTTGCATCGGGTCTGAGAAGTGTACTATTAAAGTTGGCCAATACAAGCTTTCTAACACTGATCCTCTCATATTATTTCACCGAATTCTCGCTCTCAATAAGCCGGAAAGTATGAAATTTTATTTGACATTTGAATTGGCAGCTTATCCCCCGGCTATGTTCGACAAGAATGGGATGAGGAAAAATGAAAAATCAAAGTTGTATGAACTTTTTGAGCAAAGACCTGCAAGTGTAAGAAGTGAAGACACACAATATGTGATTGATGGAGGCATGCTTCTACATAAAGTTAGATGGCAAAAGGGCCAGAACATGTTAGAGATATGCAACGGGTATGTTAGATACATAAAGAGAGCATTTGGGAACAAAGTTTTTGTTGTTTCTGATGGATACGACCAAATTACCACTAAATCGACGGAAAGAAACCGCCGATGTATGCATAAAAATTCCGCCACCGTACGCATGGCTCCAGATTCCTGGAAGGTCATGAGGTTGAGCGCAGGTGTAACTCAGGACAAATTTCTAGGGAATAGCAAAAATAAGTCCCAGCTCATTAAATTTCTACAGGAGGAATTTAAACGGGCCGACATCATGTCTCAGCAGAGTGTAGCTGATGCGGATGTTGATATTGTGCTTAAGGCCATTGACACTGCTTCTGGAAGCCACAACAATAAAGTGGTTATTGTTTCGGAAGACACTGATGTCTTAACACTGCTTGCAGGCCGGACTCCACCGAATCTAGAAGTGTTCTTGCTGAAGCCGCCTTCCTCTAGAGTACCTGATGCTGTGTATTCTTCCGAGAGCTTAGCCTCCAGAAGCACGTGTATCAGGTCTCATATACTATTTCTACATGCTTTCACGGGATGCGACACAACCTCAGCATTTTTCTATCGAGGGAAAAAAAATTCTGCGAATTGTTTAAGAAATCCGAGGATTTATATGGGTTTGCAGAAATATTTAAGCAAACACATGTAGCCATGGATAATTTAATAGATCACGGGCTTCGTCTAGCTTTGGCTCTTTACGGGGCACCCAAAGATCTACGCACGAGCGATCAACCTGCGATTGAGCTCGTCCAAAAGTATCGAGCACAAGCGTATGCTGAAGCCGCCAACTTTAAAAAAGTCGACCTTGCACGCATAATTCCGACTGCCAATGCGTTAACCGAGCATATCAAGCGTGTCTATTTCCAAGTACAGGCTTGGTATGGTTCACCAGGTCAAGACGATACCTTAGATCCGTTAAAATGGGGGTGGGAATTGGTGGATGGAGAGCTCAGTCCTGTCACCATGACCCAGGAAGCCGGCCCCGAGGAAATTTTGAGCAAAATTTCGTGTTCTTGCCAAACTGACTGTGGCATGAGGTGCGGTTGCCGCCGGAATGGGTTGGAGTGCTCACTGGCATGCAAGAATTGCGATGACAATTGCTCAAACCAAAAAGGCGCTTCCAATGGGGCCGATAATAGTGACGAGGAAGAAGATAAAGAAGGGGAAGAAAATGAAGAAGGGGAAGAAGGAGAAGAACGGGAAGAAGAAGAGTTTGAACAAGATGTTTAGTTCTTAAGTTGAAAATTTGAGTTTATAATGAATAATTCAAGATTAATAAAAACCTCTATTTGTTATTTGAATAAAGAATTATGTTCATAATTTGTGATTTTTCACTTGCTGCTTTACCATTTCCTAGCCACCCCTGAGCGCCCCGGATATTCCAATGCCAGAATGGAATTCATCATCCCCCAAAACCCCCGAGTAACGATTTTGGAGCCATTTACATGGGCTATGCGATTTCCCCCCAGAATGACCCACCGGATACCCCTGCAGAGGCGCCCCTGAGCGCCCCCGGGTAATTCCAGTGCCAGAATTGAATTCAGAATCCCCGAAAACCCCCGAGTAACGAGTTTGGAGCGATTTTCATGCACGCTGCCATTCCTGTCCCAATTCACCCCCCGCGCACCCCCACAGAGCCACCCCTGAGCGCCCCGGATATTCCAATGCCAGAATTGAATTCAGCATCCCCCAAAACCCCCGAGTAACGATTTTGGAGCGATTTACATGGGCTATGCGATTTCCCCCCAGAATGACCCACCGGATACCCCTGCAGAGGCGCCCCTGAGCGCCCCCGGGTAATTCCAGTGCCAGAATTGAATTCAGCATCCCCGAAAACCCCCGAGTAACGAGTTTGGAGCGATTCTCATGCACGCTGCCATTCCTCCCTCAATTCACCCCCCGCGCACCCCCACAGAGCCACCCCCGTGCACCCCCGGGTAATTCTAATGCCAGAATCGAGTTCGGCAGCCCCGAAAACCTCCGACTAACGATTCCCGAGCGATTTTTCCGAGTTTCCACTCGTTCCCATAACGGTACAAGTAATGATGCAATTGGAAAATGCATTTTCCGGCCCAGAAGGCGTTTTTCAAAAAACTGCTAATCCACATTTTCACCAGTCTTTTCTGGGACCTTCCCCAACACAATGCAGAAAACCGCATCTCGATATCTGTTGTGCTCCAAAATTTCCTCTATTTTTGCTAAATGCCCTGGACTATTGCGACAATCAGTGATGTCGTGCCCTTTATTTTTGCAGTATTTGCAAATTTTGACATTTGTGGAACTTTCAATTTTTGGAATAGCTTGTACATGACTTATTTTAGCAGAATTAGCATTTTGATTCCTAATATTTTTGAAACATTTATTACTAGAATGTGAAGAGCTTTTACAATGTTCACAAAATAATTTTTTTTCAAACATTTTAAATTTAGAAAATTGGTTATTATTAGTAGCAATTAATTTTAATGCAGTTTCTTCAGCCTGTGCCAAGGTATAAGCCTCATTTAAATTTGTGAGGGTTGTACCTCGCAACCTATCTGATATTTTAGCATTGGTAAAATGAATAAATTTAGAAAGAGCCATTTCATTTAATAAATCTAGCCTACCTGTCCTTAATTCGTCTGTACGAGAATTATTTGATACGGATACTGATAACCTTTTAATAAGCGTTTCAAAGCGCTGAATGAATTTTGAAATATTTTCATCCTTATCCTGCTTAATTTCCATTAATTCACACATTAATTGTGCATGATGCTTCTTATCGGAATAATGCGTGTTTAGAAATTCATGTAATTCAGCCCAATCAATGAATTTATGATTGGCGGTGGCAATACCTGCTGAACCTCTAATTTGTGTTAAGACATATGATAATAAAGTTTGATATTGGGAGTCAATTGCAATTTGGAAAGCTGAATTTACATTTCTGACAAAGATTGGCAATTCGGCTCTCTTACCATCAAAAGGAGTAATAAATTTGAACAATGAATTTAAATTTAAAAGTTCTTCGGAAGGAGCACTAGGAATAATCACACTTGGATTATTGGTAGTGGAATGAAGTGTTGATTCAGTCATGTTTAAGAAATAAAAATGAATTAGATAAAATAGGTTCTCTTAGGTTCTCCTAAAGGATTTAAGGAACTTCAGGAAGTATCGGACATAAAATAGTAGAAACAATAGAAAAATAGACAAACAAGCAACAACAATGTTAACTTACGATAGAAGGTAGTAGCTGAGCATCCCATAAGAATAAATTAAGTTGTGGATTTTATTTAATTATTGAATTAGTAAAATATTCTTGTATGAATATAGTAGATATGCTAATATACTGTTATACCACTACGGTACTGCACTTCACTTTTAACTTACTTTCTATTATACAGAACTCTAATAATAATCCCTGCTAAAGCTTTAGTTGAAGCTTATATATGACTAAGAAAGAAATTAGTAATCTGCGACACAAGTTACATGAATGAAATTTACATAAAGTAGAAAAAGACAAAAGTATTGAAATTGCTACAGATGAATCCAAATTTACAGATAAGACTTTGAACTGTTAGTGTTTCTTAATCAATTTTTATAAACAATATTTTCGGAGAATTTAGCAGGAAGCAATTAACATGATAACACATTTCTGTGGCAATAGCGTAATTAATTTAAGAAAAACAAAGTAATTAATATTTAAAAATAACATCTTCTTATAGATTATGTGTTAGGAAATAATAATATATGTACAAACAATATTACATTACAGGTACATAACAAACGTAAAAATTCTAATAAAACGAACAAATAGATAAAAATAATAAAATCTTACTATTATAAAACTTTATTCCTCATCAGAAATTTGAAATCGTGTATTAGGATAGCAGAAACGGCTGAGGATGGTTTGATAGCATCCTGGTAGATACATTGACATATTGAAGACCCCCCGTATGTAGCCATGAACGACACCATGATGGACAATATCATCATTAGTAGTGCTACTGGCTATCAGATGGCGTCCAGTTTTACAGATTTTCAAGAAGGTTTCAAATTTAACTTTGTTAAAAGTTAAAAACTATTTTGAGTTATTTCATAACAATTTTTAATAAGTATATAACAGAAAATGCGTAAACCATAACGTAACAATTAGCATTAAGAACATTAATAAAAATAATGGAAGCAGGTGTGTCTCCAAGAAATTGTACTTTCTTGGAGACACACCTGCTTCCATTATTTTTATTAATGTTCTTAATGCTAATTGTTACGTTATGGTTTACGCATTTTCTGTTATATACTTATTAAAAATTGTTATGAAATAACTCAAAATAGTTTTTAACTTTTAACAAAGTTAAATTTGAAACATTCTTGAAAATCTGTAAAGCTGGACGCCATCTGATAGCGGTGTCATCAATTGCTACATACGGGGGGTCTTCAATATGTCAATGTAGCTACCAGGATGCCAGCAAACTATCCTCTGCCTTTTCTGCTATCCTAATACACGATTTCAAATTTCTGATGAGGAATAAAGTTGTTATAATAGTAAGATTTTATTATTTTTATCTATTTGTTCGTTTTATTAGAATTTTTACGTTTGTTATGTACCTGTAATGTAATATTGTTTGTACATATATTATTATTTCCTAACACATAATCTATAAGAAGATGTTATTTTTAAATATTAATTACTTTGTTTTTCTTAAATTAATTACGCTATTGCCACAGAAATGTGTTATCATGTTAATTGCTTCCCGCTAAATTCTCCGAAAATATTTTAATCAAACAATCTTAATTATTATTTTTAATAAGCATGTAACAGAAAATGCATAGGAATTAGCCTACCAACTAGCATTAACAATATTAGTAAATAATTAAGTGATGCAGATTGCGGGATATTGTGTCCAGGGCCGCACCAAGCCTAATGAGTGCCGTTGTGCAAAGAACCCCACGCGTTTCTTACGGATATTGGATACCGGTCAAATTAGCTGAAATTGTGATACGTTTTAGTTTACATTATTCTGATCGAAAGTCTCTGAGGCTACAATGCTCTATAATTAACGGTTTTGGAGTTACACAGTACGGAAAGCAGGAAAAATTCATATTTTGGTATATAGATTTTTAACACGTACAGCCTTGGTAACATCATTTTTTGTGTATATTTTTTGTTTTTGTTTTGGTTAACATAAGTAATAATGTTGTGTTGTATTCATGTGGAATTATACCGAGTGTCCCGTTATATTTTGACTCTTTATATACCTATATAGCTTTTGAACTAACTGAGATAATGTAATGCGATGTTCGCCAGTCTGCTTCTTAATTTTTTAAGTTTTTTCTGAGTAGCGTTTTTTGCACACTTCCGGTTTATCCAGAAATGATATAGCGTATTTTCGGAGATGTAAATAACATGCAGTATTCACATTAAGAGCTGATAAAACCATACCATGTATAATAACCATGATAAGTATGGTCCTTTTGGAAAGGAGAACCAATGGACTTTCAAAGGTGCGTGGTTAACGGTCATTATCTCTTCGAGCTCACCACCTACAGGCGGTGGCTTTTAGGAGGTTATTTAACAGCCCTCAAGGAAGACTTATGTAAAAATCCAATGACTTCAATTGAACTTTCCTACGCTATTTTTTAATTTGACTGCACTGGGTGTAATATTTTTCAATATTTATGTTGCAATTAAAACCAATATTTCTATAATATTTATGCAATATTAAAAAAATTGTGCAATATTACTGCGATATTACAAAATATCTCATTAACATACCTCAACAATAGGTGTGTAAAAATCTTTTTTTTTCGTTACAGAACTCCTCTTTCACATGCCCTACATGATGGCTGTTAGAGGCCCCCTTAAGTCATTGAGGTGTATTTGGGTTATTTATGTAGTATTTTAGTTTATTTAGCAGGTTATAAATAGTCAAAAATAAAAGAAATTGATTTGTCAAAATGGTCTGTTTAAAATACATATCGTTACAAGAGAAACGCTTGTAAACATGTTGTCCTGTGGGGTGATGACGTAGTTGCTACCAGTCAGGAATGCATTAGACAGAACATAACCACTCCGACGCCGATGCCCCGGTTGTATTGGTAGAAACGTCGTTATTAAGATTTTTCTAAATGCTCATATCTCCCTTATTTTGCATGATAAAAAGTGCGATTTTTAATCCGAAAGTATAGGTGCGTCCCAATTGTTTAGCCCTTAGGTTTAGCCAGTCTCGATAGATTAATAGTTTGCATGATTACTCCATAATTCAAGGCTCGTAGGTTCATGGTAGTCCTTCATAGCTATGAAAATTGTTTTTTCTCGTCTTTTATATTAATGAACGTTGTCGAAGGGTATCTTATAAGAACATAACAGTAACATCTCAAATGCCAAATTGGCACAAAAGCGTCATTTGACTAGCTCTTTTGCGAAGGATATTGGTCGGTCTCATTTTTTTGAAGAGGCTATCACTACCAAAAGATACTAGAACACCATTCTGAATTGATTCATCGATCAAGTCGATGACAAGGAACTGCAATACGGTTACTTTCAGCAGGATAATGCCCGACTCTATGTGGCTCATGGTTAAACACCATTCTTAAGACACCGCTGCATATACTCTAGAAGATTTACAACAAAAGTTGTGAAAGAATGTGATAACGTTACACCTCACCTTTTACAGAAAGTGTTTGATAACATGAACAGACGTGTTGCACTGTGCATTGAAGAAGGCAAACATTTCAACATCTTTTGTAGTTTAAAATAAGATTAGTTAGTAAACAAACGTAATGCTATGTCAGCATGATTTTAAGTGATCGATTTATTTTGATTTTTGTAATAATTGTTAGTTGAAATCGCAAGAGCGCATATCTGACAGTAAAAAACAGGTTTGCCACTACATAATTATGAAGTTACTCTCCAAAAATTCAAGTTTTATGGCGTTACTGTAAACATAGGACTGCATGCGCAATGCGCATGCTCAATTATTAATCTATAATTGTATAAATCGACAAGATTTTCTTAGTTGTTACTTATTAATTGTTAGTTGTTAATCCTTAGTTGTTAATTGCTGTATAAACCAGGCATTTACATTACTTACTAATAGAATAGATAAATAGAATATTTAATAATAAAATTTGACAGTAAATATAAGTAAATATACAGTCTGTTTGATTTAATGCGCCCCGCTTTGTAGCAACTTTATTTTGGATCAGAAATGGTATAAACTGTATATATTATTAAATGGCATGCATAGCATTCTATATGTTTAGAAAATTTTGTATTTACTAAATCAGCGTGAGCGTGATGACGTCATAGAACTTTTTTAAATTACATGCTAGGTATTTTTTTACTGAAATCGATAGAGTATTGTGTTCTCTTTTCAACCATAATAAATATTCATTCTCTTACATAAAAAAATTCTCAAGAAAAACGTGAAAAATGATTTACGAATAGTAGGCTTTAATTTTTGTTCTCCAATTATTAAAACACAGTTATTTAGCAAGCTTAGGTAAATAATGAAACTTCAGTTCTTACAGTGACGTATTTAATTTTTTTTCGAGGGGACGGAAGGTATAATATGGTTTCAGCAGCTATTTTATTATTATAATATTACCTTTGCTAATGACAACTTAGCTGTCGAAACAATATTGTCAGGTTATAATTTAATCAATACTGTGAAACTTTTATTAATCTCTATTTATTTCAATCAATAGAATAAATTGAAAAACTTATTTTAGAATTTCCCTAATAGCATAGGAATAGAAAATGATTGATTAATTTTTTACCAAGCCAGAAAATTAATCTTATCATATCGAACATGAAGAACAAGAATATGGCCATGCTAAATCTGCATTTTAGCCGCACTGCAGAGGGCACTGGTTAAAATATTTTGGGCGGTCTGTACCCACGAGCAACTTTCCAAAGTTTCTGGCAATTATGATTTGGTATCTTTTGCATCATAAGGAATACCACTGCCAGAATCATTAGACAGTCGGGTGTGGGTGCCAGACGGCCCTCAACATTGCATTAGTGACAATTGCATAATTGTCAGAAACATTGGAAAGTTGAGCGTCAGTGCCAGATCGTCCGAAAGACTTTAAACGAGTGCCCAAATTGTGATCATATTCTTGTTCCTTGTGTTCGATGTTAGTGGAATTCAAAAATAAGTTTTTCAATTTATTCTAGTGATCATTTATTTTTGTACTGTTTTGTTCTACATTTTCTCTAATTGAAGATTAAAGACTATCAGAATAACTCGGTGGTATATTTAGGGGCGGGGGCTAACGGGATGGAGCCACCCTGGAAATGTTTTTAATAGTCCAAGTCATTTATGTGAAAATCTAAGTACGTATTTTGATTGGAAATTTTTCCAGAGTACCCTCCTCCCCTCGAGAAAATTGTAAATACGCCACTGGAAGAACTGAAGCTACGTTATTTACCTAAGCTTGCTAGATAATTCTGTTTTATAAATTGGAGAACCAGAAATCAAAGCCTACTACTCGTAAATCATTTTTCACGTTTTTCTTGAAAATGTTCTTATGTTACAGTATGAATATTTATTATGATTGAAAGGAGAACATAATACTCTATCCAATTCAGTAAAAAAATACCTATCGTGTAATTTAAGAATTTCGATGACGTCATCAAGCTCACCCAGATTTAGTAAATACAAGATTTTCTGAACCAGAACATAGAGAATTTTATGCCATTTAATAATATATAGGTTTATACCATTTCTGACCGAAAATAAAGTTGCTACATAGCTGGGCGCTTTAAATCAAACAGACTGTCTATGTCAATTTTAAAGGCGTTGTTTGCGCTTGCACAGCCATACTAGATGAATGAATTTTAATCATATTTTATATACAGAAATACTAAATTTCAGTAGAGTTTGCTTAGACATTTAAGGAGCTTTCGCCCACCTACTAAAAATGTGGGCAAATACTGCGCGCAAATTTAGGTTTAAATATAAGCTTCGAAATGTACAGTTGTGATCATTCGGTAAGGAATGATGAAAAAATAGTGATCTCCGGTTTTTCAGCTTTTTGTACAATGTACGTTGTAATTCGACCTGATTTATGGACTGGACAATTACAGTGTTAAAAAAAGAAATATTCTTGAATATCATATAATGAATTTACAATTACATTATACAGAGAAACTGGAAAATCGGCGGTTATGATTTTTACATCGTTTCTTAGCGAATGATCGCAACTGTACATATACCAATAATTATGATTTAATTAAAAATAATATAAATAAAGAAAATAAAAGAATAAATTCTTTGTGGATTGAACACAGGGCTTCGTTTATAAGAGTTCTATGTTCAGATTTCAAGAATTTTTCGAAATTTTGAATTTTCTGTTTTCTGTTTAACTTTAATAGATTAACTACATTAATAGTTCAAAGTTTTAATTTTGAGTGACATAAATACATGATATATAATGAAATATTAATTTTGAAATTAATATTTGAAAGACAGGTTTGAAATATCAGATCTGAAATGTCTAATCTTAATCTCGTAAAAGATTGCTTCTCAGGAAGGGCTTTCAGGTGCAAACTACCAGGAACAACGTTTGTACAACGTTAGACATTGATCCACTGCACAATGTTGTAGACATATAGAACTTTACCTCTGGAACAGTTTCTCAATTTCCCTAAAAACGATCCGATGGTCGGTGTGACTTTAGAAGTCATCAAAGGCAATCTTTATGAAAATATAAAAATTTATAAAATCTTTTCAAACTTAGCAAACTTCTGGAACTTGACTTCTTGAATAATTTTTAGATTGCCTTAAAAATGATCCGATGGTTCGGTTGACCTCCAAAGGATATCAAATATCATGTACGTAAAGATATGCAGTTCCGTTGAATTTCTTCAAACTTTTGAAAACTTCTAGAATTTGATCTCTTAATCAATTTTCAAATTACCATAGAAACTATCTGCTTTGACCTCTAGGCGTGTACATAAAAATACAAAATTCCATAAAATCTCTTAAAACTGTGCAAACTTGAATACGAGCTTTTAAACAATTTTTAAGTTATTCACATACGATGTGATAGTCGATTTGATCTTCAGAGGTCATCAAAGATCATTTTCATAAGAAAAATCTTCAAATTTTGCAAATCTATACTAGACTATACATAGAACAATCTTTAAATGAATGACCTTAAAAAAGAATTCCATGATCCGTTTCACATCCGGAGGTTTTGAGTTTTTCATAAAAATGTAAAATTCTATAAAATCTCTTCAAACTTTGCAGACTTATGCAATTTGGCCTATTGCAAAATCTTTAATTAAAATTATCCTAAAAACGAAATAAAATTTCACCATGAACTTGATTTCTTAACAATTTCTGAGCTTATTCTCATACGTGCCCAGTATGATTGTCCTTATCTTTGAATCGCACTTTACATAAGAACTCACTTTTATAATTGCAACTTATAATTAATTAATAAATTAACAATTGTATTTTTATATATTTTATTATTTCTGATCGTACAATATGCGTATAAGTACCTACCAGAAATGCCACCGGTTGCTTTGAACGACATACCACAACCGGCTCGTTTTCAAAACCAAAATTATAAATTGGCGGGAATTGCGAAGTTTAAGAAACCCTTTTCAACAAGAATCTGAGATAGTCTATCAACGGGTCACTACACAGCTCTATGCCCAGCAGAAGATAAATGGATCGAGTACGCGACTTTGCAAAACCGTAAACAATCTGAATGGAAACACCAAAATATACTTTGCGTTATTAGTTTTCGCTAAAGAATAGCTATGTAAATAGTTCCTTGTGCATAAATAATTATAAAAATACAGTTCTGTAAATATGCAGTTCTTTCTTATACAGGGTGTTTCAGTGAAGATTCGTATCTTCTGGACAGATGATAGTAGACATAAAATGCGACAAAAAAAATTTAATATCATTAGTGACTATTTTCATAATAACCGAGAAAAAAAATTGTTTTTAAAAAGTGGGCTGATGGTCACTGGTTTAAGACTAGCAGTTGGAGCTGGATCTACCTAACTGTATTTTAAACGCGATATCTAATACATTGATGCTAGATGACGTCACAGTTTGTTTTGACTATTATTTCCAGCACTTCCCAAAAGTTGACCTTCTTAGCAAATGTTTTTCGATGTGCGTAAAATCAAAAATGGCATAAGGATTTTTTGTTCCTATTGACCAGTACTATGACCTGTCCAGATGATACGAATCTTAAGTGAAACCCTGTATAATAATCATATTATAGATAAAATAAAATTTAAATCTTTAAGGTAATAAAGTAACATCACATTAAAGATAATACGTAGTTGTTTAAATGATGGCACGTCATTGCGAAATCTAGAAGAACCCAGGGTGCAAATTCTCAGGAAGTAACCGTTGCTGCATTTTTGAAAATTTGCAGTTTCCTAATATTTCAGATAATTTAGTCTCCAATTTGAGTACGCATTTATACTTCAGAATTAAAGATTAATTAATTCAAGATTCCGCTTACGCGTCTCGAACTTTTACAAATACATCATCAAAATCAACTACAGACCGTTATTAAAGGTTCAATTATCAACAAAACAAATTTCTACCTA
This sequence comes from Agrypnus murinus, assembly GCA_929113105.1. Taxonomy (NCBI): domain Eukaryota; kingdom Metazoa; phylum Arthropoda; class Insecta; order Coleoptera; family Elateridae; genus Agrypnus; species Agrypnus murinus. Next base: position 132,619,371 of record OV816023.1, on the reverse strand, counting down.
TGCCCATTTAGCCGCAATTTAAGTTTTAAAAATAGGGGTGCTGGCAGAAGCTGAAGCTAGCACCCCTACTTCCATTAAATTCAAACATTTCTAGCCTATACTTAAGTACTAATTAAAGACTAATTTGTACCCGTTTATCCGCAATTTAAGTTTTAAAAATGGAGCTGCTGGCAGAAGCTGAAGCTAGCACCCCCACTTCAATTACATTCGAAGATTTCTAGCCTATAATTAAGTACTAATTAAAGGCTAACTTGTAGCAACAAGAAAAATGGCAGTAGTTGAAGCTAGTACACCCACTTCAATTAAATTCAAACATTTCTAGCCTATAATTAAGTACTAATTAAAGACTTATTTGTACCAACAAAACAAATTTCTACCTATGCCCATTTAGCCGCAATTTAAGTTTTAAAAATAGGGGTGCTGGCGGAAGCTGAAGCTAGCACCCCTACTTCCATTAAATTCAAACATTTCTAGCCTATACTTAAGTACTAATTAAAGACTAATTTAAACCCGTTTATCCGCAATTTAAGTTTTAAAAATGGAGCTGCTGGCAGAAGCTGAAGCTAGCACCTCCACTTCAATTAAATTCAAACACTTGTAGCCTATAATTAAGTACTAATTAAAGACTTATTTGTACCAACAAAACAAATTTGTACCTATCCCCGTTTAGCCGTAATTTAAGTTTTAAAATGGGGGTACTGGCAGAAGCTGAAGCTAGCACCCCCACTTCAATTAAATTCAAACATTTCTAGCCTATAATTAAGTACTAATTAAAGACTAATTTGTACCAACAAAACAAATTTCTACCTATCCCCGTTTAGCCGCAATTTAAGTTTTAAAAATGGGGGTACTGGCAGAAGCTGAAGCTAGAACCTCCACTTCAATTAAATTCAAACATTTCTAGCCTATAATTAAGTACTAATTAAAGACTAATTTGTACCAACAAAACAAATTTCTACCTAAACGGAGGTTTGAAGACGTAGTGAGACACGTAATGTCCATCAAACACGGCTAATTCCTTGGGCACAAAGTCTGTGTCGGAAGTCTTGAAACCTTGAACATCGACAAACAGCATGGTCGATACGTGCTGCTATACTAATAAATGTATATTATGATTTCGTTTATAGTTGTCGTACTTGTTTCGTCAATGCGTTATACAAAAATACTCGATCGTGCAAAATGAGACAGTAAGCAGTAGTGTTCGCTGGAATGCTTTTGTGGGTTTCGAAAGTAACTCGAAGAACGACAGCTTTCCCTAGCAAGGAATCTTTCTGTCGCGAACAGTCGATGACGATTAGAGGTGTAAGTGCCTTAAATCTATCAGGAGCCATTAGTGGTTCGTTGGGTTTGTCATAGTACGATCGTTGAAAGTTAGCATACATTTCATATAAAGTAGCAAATCGATTTTCGGCATAATTAGTATTTAATTGATCGTAAGGATACCTTTCCGTATTTAAAAATACCGTCACGTTTTGAATATCGCAGGTGTCGAATGTGCTCATATCTTTCTGCAACTGGCCATCCCGATCGGTTTGAAACCCTATGATAACGTAACGGGGAGTTTCCAGAGTGGTCGATGTTTTAATAGACCAACTATGCTTATCCGTTTGCGGTACAGCGGGATAAATATGAGTTTCCCAGATTCTAAATGCCACTTGAGTGTCAATATTTTTCCCAATATATTTTGTTAATGATAATTCTTCCGCCAATCCTGGTTGAATATGTGGAACTTTCCAATATATTTTTTGCAAATTAACCTTAAGCTTTTCATTAGCATCGGTGGATATTAGAGCATCGACATCCGAATTGCTTCTAATTAATACCAATTCTTGACGAATATTCATAATAATCTTTCCATAGTCTTCAAAAATCCCCAACAGTGTTGATAAAGGTATGCAGGCGCAAAAATTACCTTTACTATCTAGCAGGGTGCTGGTAGCATCCGGAAACCAACCAGCGTTTTGTAACTTAACGCTTTTGTTCGAATTGTGGGAAAGGTAAGCTTTCATGGTGGTTGTTAGACCAACTTTTGTTACCGAATCCACCACAACTCCATTCATTTCGTACCGAATCTCACTAAAAAGATGTGCAATACCATTGTTTATAAATTTACCACTCGCTGATGGTTTACCATCTTCTTTCAGTACAGTACCTTCTACATATAAATAACTACGCGAAGGCAAAGTAGACATATCCTCTTGAATAGGTATTCGAATTTCGTCATTATTCTCAAAACGAGTGGTATAAGGTTGGTGAGTGTGAAATTCAGCTCCAACAATCGAGTAATCGACGAGCACTTTTTCGTTTACATTTAGTACATTCATTTTGGGATAATAAAGCCTAAGGTTTGCAAGAATAAGCGGTTGCCCCTTGTCAATTGAGTAGTGACCGATGCTTGACTAACCATTTTTCGCTTCGAACACGATCTTTTATAGCCAGATCGATCAGTGCAACATCGAGGAGTGTTATATTTGAGCACCATCATCGACGCTCTTCAAATGAAGTCCTATCGTAACGGTTTCCCCTTGGAAATTAACCAAGTCCCCGTCTTGATCTAATATTTTAAGGGTAATGTTTGAAATAGTGTTGACATTAATTGGTAAATAGGGTGCAGTCTCAGGTGCTTCTATTATTTTGAATCCAGGAGGAACACTGGGAAAGAATTGATGTATCACGGTGTGCCATTAATATAATTCCCTGTTATTATATTACATTCTATCATTAGCGAGTTAACCTTGATAATCTTAACTGGAAAATCAGATATGTGACGTTCCTTAGCTTTTAAGATTCTATTCTTAAACCCTAACAATGTTCCGATAGAGTGTTCAACTGTAAAGTCAATGTCGTGATCGGCTTTTATAATCGATCTTAGGGTATTATTATTCGGATCGATGTTAACAGACTCACCGTTTACTTGAGAATTAATGTATTGAGCTATATCAGTAAGCTCATATGACCCTGTAGGTATCTTTATTATTCTTTCACCCATTTTAAACACGTTGTTTTCATCCGTTACGTTCGGAATAGTATTAAACGTCTTGAAATTTGTCAAACGCATAACCCATTGTTTTGTAGGATCCAAATATATGGGAGGGTTATAAGAAGAAGTTAAAACAGAAGTTTTATCGGAGAAGATGAATGTTTGAGACATCTCAACATTCCCAGTAAGACTGAGGAAATGTTAAGGAGTGTTATCCTATAAAAAGTTCAGCGCTAAATGTCCACAATTGTAAGAATTTAGCTTCTGAAAAGCATCGTAATTGTAAGGAATTACGTTTAAGCTACCATCACTTTTAAAGTACTGAACGAGTTCTAGTGGGGGTTTTAACTGACCAATACTATCAAAGTATAATATATTTCGACCACGTTTAACATACGATGTCCAATGTGTACCTTCCCCATATGTATCATCCAAATTCACAATTCCACATTCGTTTTTACGGATACGTTTCGGTAACCCGTTTCGCATAAAAATACCTCTGAAGTGTGGAATTTTTAACTGGTTTGCGTACTTTGACAGATCGATATTAGTCAGTGCTTGGTGTGGTAGCTTTAAGGGTAGTTTTTTGGAGGTCGTAAATACAATCCTAATCCTTTTTTGTATGGTTTCAAATATAATCCTTTTCCTACAGGCGCTTGCTCCATCGCTTTATTGTGTCGTTTCGTTTCTTCGAGAGCTGATTTCGCTGCTTTTGCTTCATTCACTGCTTTGGCAACCGCAGCTGCTCCCGTTCCTAAGGAGCCTATAGCTCCGAGAGCGGCAAATAAAGGAATGAGCGGTAGGAAACCACCTTGTTTAGGGATAGGTATAATCCGCCCTTTGGGAGCAATGATACGTTTACGATTCAAGGCCGCTAAGGCAAGACGAGCAGAACAAGCAGAATGTAGTTTGCGATAGTCAAAGCACCATACGCGATTATTTCTGCTTCGGTAGACATAAACACATCGATTGTTTTTATTTATGTCAGATATACTCTGCAATACCTAAACAACTCGTAAGAGATAATTCAAATCTCATTGTCGTTTTTAAGCAGGATAATACTAACTTAAAACACATATTTAACGATCATATTAGCGGGGATATGACTTTCGAAGCGTTTAAACACTTGTGTTTACACCGTTGGAAGGAGAAATATGGCTTTTTAGTAATCGACAAAGATTATCCACTTAATGGGGGACGTTATCGAAAAGGTTTCGACTGTTACTTCACCATAAATACCGAAGACACGAACTAAACGTTTTAGTAAACATGGACAAGCGTGTAGCAGAAGACTTGGTTAAAGCACGACGTCATGTTAAACAGAAATACAAAAGTCTCAAGTCTGAAATTGCACGGTCAGAAGTGGAACTACAACGCCGCTATCAACCTATCACTCAACCATTGCGTGAGTTTATAACCGGAGTTAAAACGGAATTATTAACTCCGAAAGAAGAACCCTTAAAAACGGAAGTGTCTTCTCCCATACCTACCTCGACTCCAAAAAAATTTTATAAACGACTTCCACCCGCAAGACGAATAGGTATGCCTCGCGAACCATCACCTATCGCCCAAAGAATGCGCACTACTAGCGTTCCCTCACCTGATATCTCGGTTTTTGAAACAGAAGTCCTGGAAGAATCTGGGATCCCAACATTGGATCAATTGAAAGAACAACTTGCTGCTGTTGGATTCAGCCCGGAATTCCAAACTTACATAGATGAGACCTTTTCTGGTAGAGCTAAAATGTATATGGAAAACATGTTCAAAGATACTAAGAACGAGTTTGATCATCATTATGGAGTACGATTCCATTCGGAATCTCACCAGTACCTAATCGGAGACGCCGTACTCACTTTTGACGAGAACGACTTTATTATTAAAAAACCCTCAGGCACAATTTTTAAATATACAGGCGCTCCTGGTTTTTACGAATTAGTATTTAAAAAATCACCTATTGGATACACCCAATCAGACTTGCAGATGTATAAGGACCTTCTTACACGTACCAATGCTACCAGAAGAGGTTACATTGAGGGTGCACAGCTACACGGAACCGGAAAGAAATATTCAAATATAATTAGACACCTTCTAACTACTCCTGGGGCAAGATTCCGAAGCGAGTCTACACCCACTACACCGGTCACGCGATCGAAAACTCGCACATTACCAAAACGTGGTGGTGGTGATATGCGCGTTCTCAACTATAATAATAAACAGGTGGAATTTATACCTTGGAAAGATCCTAATAAATTAGTGGGCAGATTGGGACTCCCCGGTCACACTAATGAAATCATATATATTATCGATGAATTGAGAACTGCTAAAATTGTCGAATAAATCATCACAAGAGTATCGTTCCGTTTCATAATATTGCTAACGTTAGTGCAATCATGACGCTCGATAAATTCGGTAAACATCTTCACAAAACCCCTGTCCGAGTGAAACTCGACACTCGTTCGAAAGTGTACCTATTAGAAGATATACAAAATGTAAGGTACACAACAATGATGTATATATGGGCGGACTCCGAGCCTGGGTGGACTCCGAGCGAACTTACTGGTGTATACACAAGTCCACCGAAATATTACAATTTGAGAGGTAGCAACAGTAAACAGGAATACACAATACCGTTTACAGAAGGGATTGTACAAGCAGTTTACAGCTCACCACTAGGCATTATGTTTGTAAACGATAAACGAGTTGGTGGTGCTGCCAACTTAATTGGGGAACGATTGAGAATAGGCGATAAGATTAAGGCGCTAAGTACGTCGGTAGATCCGTCTGCAACCGGCCCATTTTATTTCGAAGCTGTTATTAGTCATCCATATCACCATATATCATCATTACCTCAAGACGATTACTCTGGATAAGTTCGGTAAACATCTTCACAAAACTCCTGTCCGAATTAAACTCGACGCTCGTGCAAAAGTATTCCTTTTAGAAGACGTGTCCAATTTGCACTACGAGACAATGTTGTATATGATGAGAATATACAATCATGAAAACGGTTATGCACTTTTGAACTCCACCAACTTCGAGTATGTCGTTCCTCTAAGAAAAGGTAGCATTACACAAATCAAATACTATCCCACAGATGCGCAAATCTTTTTAAACGATAAGTTATACGATGCCGAATCACTCATCGAAGTGTCATTGAAGAAAGATGATAAGTTTAAGGCGAAGAAGCCTGGATCAAAGGACATATTTATTTACAGCCAAAGTATTTCTAATAAAGTAATATAATTTAATATCATAGATATTGCAAAATTAACAACCCCTCAATTCGAACATGTAAATATAACTAAAATCGATTTAACTACAATCGATACACAGAAATCGAACAAATATCAACTGAAGATCACAAACCAAAATCATTTTCTAAAGATGAATAGTACTACAACCCTCGATCATTTGAGCTTATTAAGTATCATTATAATTATATTTATCATTGTAATAGTTATAAGTTTATTTTTTGTATATTTATTGTAAACGTAATCAAATTTATAGATTTTCTAAATAATAATTTTATAAATAACCAAAATAACGAAGAAATACCAATTTAGATTTTTTTGAAAAATTTTATAATATATAAATATTATTTCAAATTTTATTTTCAAATTATTTTAATAACATTGAAAATACTAAGGGTGGAGGAGTAACGTACGTATAATCACACTATAGATAAGATTATGTTTCATGAGAATTGTTTAGGAATGTGAACACACGATATCAAATTACACTTTTCTGATAAGTCTACGGTATCTCTATGAGAACTTCTTTAACAGTTACTCTCTCATGACCATGAGAACTGTGTAGGCAGATAAGGTATAAATACCTCTGTTTTAATCTTAAGTCTTTAGTCTTTATTAAATATTTATTCAACTCACAAGTCTCTTTAACAAGTGATTATCCAGAGTGAGTATTAAAACTAGGTGTGGATTTTAAAATTGTCTTACTAGTAAAACATAAAGGCTCATTCGAGTTTTAATTAATTATTTTGCTTAATGTCATTTAAATGTGAATTCTAAAATTGTTCTGTTAAGTGTGTTAATTCAAATCTAATTATTCAAACTCGTCTTAAACTCGTTAAATAAATTACTGACAAAGTAATATTAATACATTTGTATTCTAAGTGTTAAAAAGAGATAAAGTTTTCTCTTGATTTAAAAATAATAAAATATATTCTACGACTGCAAACGAAATATATAAATGTGTTTTATTATATTCAATAAATAAAGTTTTAAAAAATAGCTTCGGCCACAGAATATAATCAAAACTATCAGTACTTATATGCAGTGTATGGAAGCGGCCGCTTCAGGTCCCACAAGTCAGGAGGTCCCGCAGAGGCCTCCTGCCAAGGACCGTACTGAACACGCGACAAATAAAAATTACTGGCGTGGGAATTCACTTTCTCGCAAAAAGTGAAACAAAAACAGTTCATATCGTGTACAGGCGGGTAAAAAAAGGTGTACCGCAATAGAGTTTCGTACGAAAAGGCAAGCATTCAGGGTGATAGGTAAAATTTTATAATGGAATATACAGTTTCGCAGCAGACCTGCAAAGAATGTATATCTCTGTAGCTCCGAATGGCTTGCCTTCAATGCCTTCTAGCAAATTCTGCGCGGTCATCCGACTTACATTCGGCGAAGGGGAACTGTACCATGCTTTCGAATAGGTGAAATTCCTTAATCTCATTTTTCAATTGAAACAATTTTAGAAAATCTTAACGTTACCGATATGTAATGCAACTGGAGAACGATATGTCTCCGTTCTTAAACGTGTAAAGAATTATTTAAGAAATAATCTTGGACAAAATCATTTAAAAATTTATTTAAATTAAATTAAATCATTAAAAAAACGAAGCATTAGGTATTCAATGTATTTGTAGACTTGGGAGTTATGATTTACTTACATTGACAAAAAAGCAGCGGCGGAACAACACGACGTCCAAAATACATTTAAAAATGTGTCTATGACATTTAAAAAATTGAAGACACCAACAAAACTACTATTACTAATTTAAATAATTGTTTAAATTTCATTATTAATTTTAAATAATAAATGATTATTACATTGAGTTATACGCATTTCTTAATTTTTACAACTAACACCTGTTTTCTACAAACTGTGGGCATTGTCTACTTTTGATAATTCAGTATCTCAATCTCAAATCATATTCTAGGTTAAATATATGGTCATAGATAAAGTATAGTGTGTAACATGTACAAAAACGCCAATTTCACACTAGTGTGACTGTGGCATGAGACGAAGTCGGATTATTTAAAAAATCTTGGTGAGGAAATTTCCTCCATCCCCCACCGTGAATTCGCGCCTGATATTAATAATTATATATACTTAATTTTTGATAAAAAAATAAAAGGTATATAAATTGTAGTAATTGATTCATACTATGGGGCCCCAAAAGTTTGTAACGATTCAGGCCCCTTAAGTGTTAAATCCGCCATTGTCACCTGCTAATTTATACAAACGATCTTGTAATTCTTTCTGATTTCTAATATATTTATATTCGATTGGTCCTTTATGAAGTTTTACATTTTATATAGATGAACCTTTTTTTGCTCTTTCGCGTCTTTCATATATTCATTCACCAGTGGCGTGCGGTGAGAATTTAAGCTAGGGAAACAACCACGATCTTAATTTTAATATACCTTGGTACAGGCGCGGATTCACAGGGTGGAATACCCCCCAAATCTAGAAATAAGTATACATAGAATAGAAACAAATAATGTTTGTTTAATTACTATTTATTAAAACAATTATTTTTTCGAAAAATTTCTCTCTCAATAATTCTCTGGATCCGCCCCTGCTAGGTACAATAAAAAATCAGTGTTATAATTATTAAGCGTAAAAGTTTTTCAAAGAAGAACTTTTACATTTCACACTTATGGAATTTGTTGGCTATTATTCTTTATTTTAAAAAAACCACTACGATGTATTTATACTGCAACTCGATTTTCCGGTCTTTCTTAGCAAAATACCGATGCAGGTTTTAATCTTTGGTGTTAAATTTGAAAGTTCTGGTTTTGATCTGCCTTTCTTAATAATTTGTAATTTCTATGTAGAAAATTCTTTATTAATAATTTACAAACTGAACAAAAAATCGTCCCGATTCGGATGTATCGGAAGTACTCGAACCTTCCACCGAAGCAGCTGAATTTGCAGTCGTGACAATAATGCAATTTTAAATTTGCATACAGAGCAAACTAAATAGAATTATTTGTCTTTAGAAAAAGACATTGTCATTTGCAGATTTACATTACTTAAGTAACATTAAATTTAACAAACACTAAATCGAACAAATAACCAAATTATAATAAATAAACATTTGGACATGAAGCACACTAAAGATAACGGCCAAACATTGCTAACAGCATCGTCTGTATCACCAAGCCCGCTGATCCACGCCAAGGCTAGGAGAAGAGCAGTTATAAGCAACGAAATCAGTGCTTACATGCAGTGTATCTAACACATTTGAATCGGTATTGCCTTTCCGTGCAAGTTTAATGAGCCTAATTTAAAATAGTACTCTAGATAATTATACTTTTTGCTGTACGAAATTGATATTGAGCTTTAAATTGATTAAATATTACAAATTTAAATAAACGATATCCATAATTTTATACAAATATTATTGTTAGCATTGGTTTTTATTTTTAATAAATTCTCAAGGGAAGCATTGCTTCCATTGGTTCCATGCACCGCACGCCACTGTCATTTACAAATTCATCAATACAATCATCTAGTATTTCAGGAGCACAATCTTTTGTATATGACGCTATATGATAAACAAGGTCTTTCCATTTTAATCCTTGACTTGATTTTAGTCTTTTATTTAATCTATCATTATTATGAAAAAATGAATCAGTAAACCATAATATTTCAGAATAGTTTTTCAAATCCTCTTTTTCATAATAGTAAGGCTCAATATAATCACGATAAGCTAATAATCTCATTAAACTTTGTGTAGCAGGGTATTCTTTGTTAAAGTTATTTAAAATAAGTGTTGGAGGATCTGACGTTGGTTTAAATTCAATTTGTGATTTTCCAATTTTTAGACTGAATGCATTCGGTTCATAATAAATACCAAAAATTGGATCTAATCCTCTTCTTGATTTTGGTTCGAGTGCGGTTTTTAGGTAGTGATAAGGTATTGCCCCAATTTTATCTTTATCAATTATTTTTTCTTTTGTTGGTCTTTTCATTGGAGTTAAATAAGTTATATCCTTAATTTCAACTGCAGGTGTTTCTGGTTCTGTTATAATTGGGCTATTATTCATTGTTTGATCACACTCAATATGTTTAGGTAGATCCAGAGTCATAGGTCTCTTTGGTTTACCTTCGGCGTCGTCTCTGGGTTGTCTTTGACAGTCTTTAATTGCTAAAGTCTTTGGTTTATTACCTTCTATCACTAATTTTTGAATATCTTTATCAACCTTTTGAAGTGCATCTGTAATTGGTTTATATTCTATTTCTCTTTTTTCATAATCAGTTGCTAATTTACGTTTATGTTTTCTAAATTCAATTTTTTGTTCTTCTAACTTTTTTAGATACTTAGCAGACGTTGGTATTTTTAAATCATTTGATAATCATGAAAATTATCACTGATTTGATATGTTATATGTGTTTTTTTAAAGAAAATAATCAAATTTTGATAACATGCTTGATATGGTGGGTTTGTATAGATATATACCGCTGTATAAGGAATCCAAAAACCTGTTATCATATTATATAAAACAGTATTTTTTTCACATCCTGAAGGACCAACAAGTAAACTTCTTAAGGGATATGGAAATACACCACATAATACCTACTTTTGTTTTTCTAAATATTTGAGTTTTTTAATCAAATACTTTTTCATTTATTATCAATTACTTCTAAAAATATAAGAAAAATTTTTGCTCGATAAATAATTGTAAAACAAACCGCACTATCGCTAACCTTGTAGCCCCGTTGTAACACACATAGGAAAAGTGTCGCGGTCACAAACTTGCATGACTTTACAGTCATTGGTTCGTATCCCGACCATGATAAAAATTTTTAACCGAATCCGTTCGAATTAATTAGAAAAACAAATAGCTTCTAAAATGAAAAACTCAAAACGTATAAATAAATTCAAAATTGAATCCAAAATTCAAAGTAATTGTTTAGGGGCCTTATGTTTACAGTTTTCTGCAATGTTTTATTTGTATTATTTTCCGGTAGATGATATGTTTTTATTAACTTATATTACCAATATGCAGAATTATTGATAGAAACTTAGTGGCTCAGTTGAAATGTCGTCTACTTCTAGTCACCGTGTTACAAACTTCCTTCAAGAAATTCACCAGTGTTCAAATAATGATGAAATTGATCTTCAAATTGCATTCGTTTAATTCAGTGGTGGGACGTGAACCCCCCCCCCACTGAAATATTGTTTAAAGTATAAAAAGTTAATTGTTATTATTATATTTTTCTATTCAAATAATTTGCTAATATGGTTTAAGTGAATTCTAATTAAAGATCTATATTTAAAAGATAATAATGTATTGCTGTTCATTTTATCACTCAAGGTTAAAATTGATGATAAAATTATTATAAAAGGTTCATGTCTGAGGACCCGCTTGCAAGGAGGGTCTAACAATGTAATAATAAATTTCTCGGTCTAGGACATTTCGGCGCAGACTATTCGGCGCGACCAATTTGGCGCAGCCCTTTCGGCGCCAAGACGTTTCGTCGCGGAGACGTTTCGGAGCGAGGGCGTTTTTTGCGTAGCCGTAACCCAAATTCATTAGAAGCAGCCCTTACTATGATTAAAGAAGAGATCAATATCAGATACTCTCAAGCTCAAAATTCAAAATTATCTTCAAATTTAAATCAAAGAAGATCTATTAATTTTTCACCAAATAATTTTAAACAAATTACAAATAATTCATTTAGGACCGCTTATCCACTAAGACAACCCCAACCTTTCATGCAACCCCAACCTTTTAGGCAACCTGAACCTTTTATACAACCTCAACCGTTTGCACAATCATTTGTCCCTAGACAATTTAATCCTAATTTTAATAGGCAAAACAATCCAACCAGCCATCAACATCGAAATGTCTTCGCTCCAAAACAAAATTATGGGCCAACCAATAAACCTATACCTCCCACTACACAATTAACCAACCATAATAAATTTCGAGCTAATTCTCAAAATATAAGGACTTTGCCTACTCCAGCTGATCCACAACGAACTTTTATCTCCGAAGAATTATTCTATCATGATGACGATGAACCTGAAACTTCCACATACCCCCAATATGACTATCAAGATTCTATCACTAGGTATGAACAGTTCCCTGAACAGTACCTTGAACAATCAACCGAAGAAAAAATATCCACTGAAGAATTGGAAAATTCTTTTTATCAATACTCAAATAACGACAATGAAGATGCCGAAAATTTTCATTAACGGCCTCGGAAAATATTGAAAGCTTTAGTATTAACCCCAAATCTAATCTCCCATATATTGTCATACCGTCCACTGGACAAAAACTAATAGACACTGGTAGCTCTAAAACCATAATTTCCCCTAAATTTGTTAATGAACATTTCCCTAATTTCGTTTATAATTTTAACTTTGAAATTACTACTTCTCATGGAACCACCAGACATAATTTAGTTGCTAATCTACCTCTCCCAAACCTTTTTTCAGAAGATGGATTTCATCTTTGCTATTTATACGATTTTCATTCTGAATACGTAGGCTTAATTGGCTCAGATCTACTTAACAATTTATCAGCCAGAATTGATTATAAATGGATGCATATCCAAACCGATAGCACTACAATACCGTTTTATTATAATTCATCCATGATTAAACAGGAAACCCAAAGACATAATGAATGTAATTTTTCCAAATTAAACCATAACGAAATTCCAATAAAACAAATTGAAATACCCCCACGTACTGAAATGTTTGTGACTTTACCAGCCGTTGGTAAAAGTGGGCTAAAATAACCCCAAGATTAAATTTTAGTAAACATGTCATGATCCCTTCTGCATTAGTTAAATTATATAATAATTGGTTTCAAACTAGTGTAATAAACACTTCTAATGAAATACAAAAAATAAATATATACTCCCCATTAATTTTAGATGAATATGAGACTAATAATGAAGAATCAATACAAATCAACAAAATAGACGTTCATAATTCCAAATTAAACATCAAAGCCATTCTTAATGAGAATTTACAAACAAATTTAAGAACTGACCATCTGAAACGAAGAAGAAGAAACATTATTAACCAATCTTTGTTATCAGTATAAAGATATTTTTTATTCTCCAAATATCCCTTTATCTTCCACCAATTTAACCAAACATCATATTAGAACCAAAACTGTTCCTATATTCACAAAAACATATAGATACCCACATGTGCATCGAGAAGAAGTAAAAAATCTAATTCGTAAAATGTTAGATAACAAAATTATAGAACCTTCGGAAAGTCCACATAATTTTCCAATTTGGGTGGTTGCTAAGAAATTAGATGCCTCAGGACATCAGAAATGGCGCATTGTTATCGATTATCGTAAATTAAACGAACGACGATACAAGACAAATACCCTTTACCACGAATCGAAACCGTTTTAGACCACCTTGGTCGAGCCAACTACTTCACGACTTTAGATCTCGCATCTGGTTTCCACCAGATTAAAATAGAAGAATCATATTGCGAAAAAAACAGCTTTTTCGACTGAAGAGGGCCACTTTCAATTTCGACGTATGCCCTTTGGATTAAAAAATGCTCCAGCCACATTTCAACGAGCTATAAATAATGCTCTCATAGGACTAACCCCCCAACAATGCCTCGTTTATCTTGACGATATTATTATTTGCTCTACTTCTTTACAAGAACACATAACCCGCTTAAAAAATGATTTTAATCGATGTCGACAATCAAATATCAAAATTCAATTAGATAAATCCGAATTTTTACATAAATCCGTAAAATATCTTGGTCATATAATAACCTCGGAAGGAATAAAACCTGACCCTTCTTAAATTTCACCCATTAAAAATTTCCCTGCCCCAAAATCCAAAACAGAAATAAAATCATTTCTAGGATTATTCGGATATTATAGAAAATTTGTTAAAGACTTTGCTAAAATAACTAAATTCTTAACTGTTTGTCTCAAAAAAGATAGTAAAATTATACACACCCCTGAATTTCTTCAAAATTTCGAACATTGCAAACAAATTTTAACTAATGAACCGTTACTTCAATATCCCGAGTTTAATAAAATTTTTGAATTAACCACTGATGCATCTAAATATGCCTTAGGTTCAGTATTATCACAAGATGGAAAACCTATTTGTTATGCATCAAGAACCCTTAACGAAGCTGAACAAAAGTATTCTACAATAGAACGAGAACTGCTCACTATAGTGTGGGCAACTCAACAATTTCGCCCTTACTTATACGGTGTAAAATTCAAATTATACACAGACCATAGACCATTAATTTGGCTTAGAAATTTAAAAGAACAAAATTCAAAATTAACCCGTTGGGTACTCAAACTCGAAGAGTATGACTTTGACGTAAACTATTTACCAGGAAAACTAAACAAGGTAGCTGATGCTTTATCACGCATTCAAATTTATCCTATGAATGTTGAAACCGATAGACTTGAAACCCCCGAACCAGAAAGCTTTACCAATATCGATAGCAGACTAGCAAGCAGAGCTAGCACCCCTGATATTACCGAATTATTCGACATACCAATCATAAATCCTCCTGTGTTTAGATAAACCTCGTATTAAGATACTTTTTGATGTACAAGTAAAACCACCTGATAACCGCCCCAACATACCAAGTACTAAAAACAAAGACGAAGACAGTAAATCCCTTAGAGATACAATACATACCCAATTATCATCAACCCCAGTAATAGATATCTCTGACAAACCACTACAACATTTTCAACATCAAATTGAATTCATAAGAGCACAAATTCCAAGAAAAATCCGTAGTACAAAATATGATGGAAACATCCATTACACTGTATTTATCAATGACCACAATAAAACTGATATGTTTAATAAAATACTAATCGAACATTGTGAACCTAAAACTCATTACTACTGTCACTTTCCTGATATCGAGCTTTACCTTGATTTCTCAAATTTCATCGCAGAAATAACTAATGAAAGCACACCCAAATTCCATCGCTGTACCATTCAAGTTACATATATTATAGACCCCGAAGAAAGGCAAAATCAAATTCAAAATTACCATTTAGGCAAAACCAATCATCGCGGAATTAACGAAAGTTTAGAACATATTAAACGCAAGTATTATTGGAAATCTATCAATAAAGACATCACTGAATTTATTAATAAATGTCAAATTTATAAAACTCAAAAATATAATCGTAATCCGATTAAACAACCTTTTCAACTTACACCGACTCTTAATAGACCATTTCATACCGTACATTTAGATATCTTTCGAATAGGCAATAAAAGTTATTTGACCATAATCCACGCCTTTTCCCGATTTGCTCAAGCTTATCCTATTAAATCTCATAACCTGATAGATGTTATTGAACAATTACTAACTTATATATGCGTCTTCACACCCCCAAATATAATTATTGCTGATGGAGAATTAATAAAAACATATTTAAAGATTTCCTAATTCTTCACAAAATTCAACTACACACTACAACCCCAGCTCACCACCAATCAAATTCGATTGTAGAACGTCTACATTCCACTATCATCGAACATTATCGTTTATTGACTAATATACCAGAACACCAAAAAATTCAATACTGTATCTTGGCTTACAATCACACAATCCATTCAAACGTGAAGCTAACACCTTTTGAAATAATGTTCGGGCACACAGAAAGCAAAAATCCATTCGACTTAGATTATACAAAAACTTATTATCATGATTATATGTCGGAACATAAAACAAGAATGCGCTATCTTTATGAATTACAAAAAGAACAAACGGACATCAAAGAAAAACGAAATATAAAATTAAACCAAAACCGCGGAACAAAAAAACTTGAACTAGGAAGTAAAGTTTTCATTACGACTAACACTAGAAATAAAAAGGACCCGAAATTTTCTGGACCATACACTATTTGCCAAATTTTTGAACATGATACTTATGAATTAACACCCCCTAATGAAGGACCTCAAATTAAACGACATATAAACGAACTATTACCATTTTCAGGTTAACCATTACCGCCTGCTACATCCTCACCACCCAATTTGTGACCAGTGACGTAATTATCGAAAACTTAGATGACAATCCAGGACTTTATCCATTAAACTTAGGTAACGCTATCCTAAAAGAAAGCGAATACACCTATCATTACTCAATATGGTATGCTTAAAGAAAATTTAAGAAAAATCATTATTCTTTTGGAAAAATCAACAATACCCCATCGAACATAGGCAGTTCACTAATATTACTGACATATTAATTAGTCATAATAACATATTATTAATCATTAAACAATATTTAAACAAAGCTGACAAACTTATCGATCAATTATTCCCTCAAACACAACATACAATCCAAAAACGAGGACTCGTAGATGGTTTAGGAACCATTTTTAAATTCTTAACTGGCAATCTGGATGCCAAAGATGGTTAAAGATATGAAACATTGATTTCCAAATTACAAACAGTTAGTGAAACACAAACTAACGTCATATTAGAACAAGCTAAAATTCTTAATGACACTATTTCCACTATAAACAATCTAGCCAACAATCAAATGCTACTCAATGAAAACCTAAACAAAATTATTTTAGAAAACGAACAGGTGAAAAAACATGTCGCCACAGTATCCCAATAAACAGTTTTACTCGAAGCCAACTTACAACTTCTTATAAACACCTACTTTGAACTCGAAAACGCATTAACTTTCGCACAGAATCAACAAATGCATATGTCATTAATTGACAATATTGAACTAATTCAAAATCTAAAGGATATTTCTAAACACTTGTCCCACCAAACAACATTAACCATTCCCTATTCCGCAGATCAAAGTTATCTACATCTATATGAAAGTATCATTATTACCAAAGCCTATCAAATTGCGAATAGAATCACCTTCATCTTTGAAATTCCTCTAACCTCTAAAACTAACCAATATCAACTTATACAATTGATACCTTTTCCAATATTTATTAACACCCGTCATTTCCGTATGATTATTCCAACCTACAATAATATATTGTTTAATACTAAAATGAGTATCCCTATCGAACTCGATCATTGCAAATTAGCTACAATAGACACTTACTTTTGTAACCAAAATAATCACTTTGAAATTTCAAACGATAAATTATGTGAAACCCAATTACTTTCTTTTAATAGTAACCAAACATGTATCCCATATCTTTTTGATCTAACTCATATTAAAATCTCTCAAATAGATACTGCCACTTGGCTAGTAACTGTACCTTCCAAAGCAATTCTAGATATTAATTGTAAAAATCAAGATTTTCGAAAAGAACTTTATGGTTCTAAAATTTTACATTTGAGCCCTAATTGCACTGCGTTAATTAATCACGAGCAAATGTTATTTGTAGCTAAAACTACGTCAAACAATATTTATCGACCTAAAATTACCAAATTTGAATATGAATAATTTCAAATGAGTAATATCGACGAGTTATGTGATTCTTTTAAGGTTTTTGTCTATGTAAATAGATCATTATTATTGCAAATGTTGTATAATAAACTGTAATAGATTGAGTCAACTATTATGATTATGTTTTAATCTGCTATTATGTTTGTAAATAGTATAGTCATTGTATTAAATCGTAAGGTGACGTCAAATTGTGTAATATGATGATGTAAATAGTAAGTAGTATATAAGCTTAGAAAATCATATTTTTAGGGCAGTTCATGATAAACGGCCTACAGATACAGTCGTCAAATTAAAATAATGTAAAATGTAGACTTCCTGATATAAAGCGATAGAGTAAAGTCGCGAGAAAAATATACAATTGTAAATAGACATTTACTGTTATAAAGCTACGGAGTAAAGTCGTGTAAGAAATATAATACAAATGTAAATAATTAGTCTTGCTTAGACAAGTCAAATTGGTTAGTGTGTTAATATACGATGAAAGTGTAGAAATTTATAAATTGTAAAAGTGTATATAAGTTTATAAAGAACCACCTTTACAATTAAATTACTAGCTTAAGTTATTGCTAGTCAATAAATCTACGTTAAAACCATAAACTGGTGTTTTATTTAATTAAACACATAAAACAAATACCACAAGTATTCTTCGATTAAGGGAAATAGTACCCGCAATTAATTAAACAAAAGTGTGTTACCGAAAGTGAGTTACCAAAATCAAGTGCGTGGATGGTGTTATATGGGAAATCCATGCAAAGGAAAGTCAACGGGAATTGCAAACCAGTGCTGGGACAACATGAAGTGACTTACTCTGCCAATGGTTTGGATACGAGGACTATACTAAAAGGAAAGAAGCAACGTTATAAAAAGGTAGGAAAGTATTTCCTTCTGTAAATGGTACCTGTGAAAGAAAAGACAATTTTATAAGGTGTAGTTAAGTGAATTGAACAATTTAGTAATAGTTAAATTTAATTAAGATTTCAATTTTAAAAGCGATTTCAATTTGTATATTTTTCAAAACCACAGAAATCCACATTCGCCCTGAGATGAGTTTTTCTTATTAATTTAATTCAGTTATTTTTTGTTAAGTTATTTAATTGGCGCCCAACTTCTTCTCTGTTGCCTTATTTAAATCTATTAAAAGGTATTTTCTAATCATATAAGAATTTATAAAAGATGGAAGTTGAAACTATATCCTTTCCCAATTCCTATTGGCAGAACAGGTCACTTTATGTTGTCCCAGTGCTGGTTTCCAATTCCGGTTGACTTCCATCCTTTTGCATGGATTTCCCACATAACACCATCCACACACTTGATTATTTATTACACACTTTTGGTAATACACTTTTGTCTTAATTTATTGCGGGTACTATTTCCCTTGTTCGAAGAATCTTTGTTTATGTGTTTAAATAAATAAAACACCAATTTATGGTTTTGATGTAGATTGATTGACTAGCAATAACTTTAGCTAGAACTTTTAAATTGAAAATTGCAGGTGGTTCCTTTAAACCTTATAAACACTCTTAAGTGTTCCTTTACATTAGTATTAGTGTCTTTAACACGACTTTACTGCGTCGCTTTATGCCAGGAAGTGTCTATTTACATTTGTACTATGTTATTTTTATCTTACACGACTTTACTCCGTCGCTTTATTTAGTGAAGTGTCCTAAAAATATGATTTTCTAAGCTTATATACTATTTACTATTTACATAATTATATTACACAATTTGACGTCACCTTACCATCTAATCGAATGACTATACTATTTACAAACATAATAGCAGATTAAAACATAATCATAATAGTTGACTAAGCTATTACAGTTTATTATACAACACTTGCAATAATAATGATCTATTTACATAAACAAAAATCTTAAAAGAATCACATAACCCGTCGATATACACATTTGAAAATTAATCATAACTGAATTATATAATAACAATAAATTGCACAACTGGATGCTACGTATACTTAAATATTTGGTGAGTAAACTGTTTGATAATAAATAAAGAAATATGGATTATTTAACCTTATTAAAAAGTATACACATTGATTGTATAATCAATGACACACCAGTAAATAACTTAAAAATATTTTTAACTGGAAAAGTTGATAAAATATTTCTAAAGTGTTAGTTTTTAGCAAAGATTTTAAAATTTTACAAAAATTTCCAAAATTTTGACACTAGAATCCACAGCAATATATATATATATATATATATATATATATATATATATATATATATATATATATATATATATATATATATATATATATATATATATATATATATATATACAGTGAGAATTTTATTTCACTGAACATAGGACTATTGACATTCCCTATGTTCAGTTTTAAAAAAGCCAAGTCAATGCATTGCGAGCAATTAAAACATATCCAAGCAACCTATAAAACAATTGCTATTCGTAGTGTCATTAGAAAGTGTCAAAACTGTGTTTTTTTTTCAAAGTTTTTGCCAAGACAGCTGCAGATCCTGACCTGACCTGAAGCTGTCTTTGGCATCAGTGAGGACTTTATGCCTTTATTATGATTAATTAATGAATATTCGTGTCGATAATTATTGTCAAGGATTACAATCATGTCGCAAACATTGTCGCTGGGTAGGCAACCAAACTTGCAGGTCTGCTGGTAGCTGGTGTTTTTTTTATTGTACATTCTTTTGACACAACTGAAATTATTTAGTTTTAGGTTAAGTATAATTACATCCAAATAGCAAGTTTAAACAGAAACTTTTATTTAAATTACTTTAACAAATGTTCAAAGTGACCACCCTCCTGTTCCAAACAATATGCTAACCGATTGTAAAATCCTGGTACACTATTTCTTAAAAAATTTGGATTTATTTCGTTGCAGGCGGTAAGTATTCTATTCTTTAGCTCTTCTGTATGCTCTATTACCCTATTATTGTAGACTTTGGATTGGATATAACCCCAGAGAAAGAAATCGTTTGGTGATAAATTTGGGAACCGAGGTGGCCAAACTATGGGGCCAAATCTTCTAATCCAGCGATCCTGGAATGTTTCGGTTAGGAAGCGTGTAATAGGGCGCGTGGAATGTGATGGAGGGCCATCCTTTTGAAACCATGGGTTCTCAATATTTAAAACTTCTAGTCGTGGTATAATGTTTCTCCGCAGAAGTTCCAGAGGACTGTTAAATTTTGAACATGCTTGTTTGTACGTGACTAATACTTGTGGGAATTGGAAAAGAAGGATAAGGAGAAAGGGAAGCGAGGTGTTTGATACAAACCAATAATTCTGTTTATTGACAGTGCCATCTAAACAAAACTATGACTCGTCTGTGAAAACTATTTTTTGTAGAATATCTTCATTTTCATTTAGTAAATTAAATACTGTTTCACAAAAATCTGTTCATTTAATTTTGTCAATTGTGTTATCAGAGGTAATGCATAGGAATGCATTACAAGCAATTACAACATAATATCCAAGCAACCTCTGATAAAACAATTGCCATTAATGTCATTAAAAAGTCAAAACTGTTTTTTTAAAAAGTTTTTCAACTTGTGCTTTGCAATATGTACTCAAAAGATGAAAAGATTGCCATTGTAAACTGGTACAATTCCAATAATAGTATGAGACAAGTGCGCGATTTGTTTTCCGTAAGTTATCCCGAAAGACCGATACCATCTGTCGCAACTATTCATAGCATAATTAAAAAATTTAATGGTGAAGGTTGTGTAATAAATTCACATAAAAAAAGAAGAAAAGCTTGCCCCGTTTTAACAGAAGAACGAGAAATACAAATATTATGTTATGCAGAAGAAAATCCCATTACCCCCTCGCGGATAGTAGCACAGCAATTTGGCATTTCGAAAGACTCTGTGCTTAAAACTTTCAAGAAGTATAAATACAAACCCTACAAATTTTCCAATCACCAGCAGCTTTTTCCTATTGACAAAATTAAAAGAACAGATTTTTGTGAAACAGTATTTAATTTACTAAATGAAAATGAAGATATTCTACAAAAAATAGTTTTCACAGACGAGTCGTCGTTTTGTTTAGATGGCACTGTCAATAAACAGAATTATCGGTTTGTATCTAACACTTTTCTCTCCTTTCTCCTTATCCTTCTTTGCTAATTCCTACAGGTATTGGTCACGTACAAACAAGCACGTTCAAAATTTAACACACACTCAATACAATAGGAGTGTTAATGTTTGGACTGGAATAGTTGACGGTACCCTTATTGGTCCATTTTTTATCGATGGCACCCTAAACGCTGCCAAATTTCTGGAACTTCTGCGGAGAAACATTATACCACGACTAGAAGTTTTAAATATTGAAAACCCATGGTTTCAAATGGACGGCGCTCCACCACATTCCACGGGCCCTATTACACGCTTCCTAACCGAAACATTCCAGGATCGCTGGATTGGAAGATTTGGCCCCATAGCTTGGCCACCTCGGTCCCCAGATTTATCACCAAATGATTTCTTTCTCTGGGGTTATATCCAATCCAAAGTCTACAATAATAGAGTAATAGAGCATACAGAAGAGCTAAAGAATAGAATACTTACCGCCTGCAACGAAATAAATCCAAATTTTTTTAGAAATAGTGTACAAGGATTTTACAATCGGTTAGCATATTGTTTGGAACAGGAGGGTGGTCACTTTGAACATTTGTTAAAGTAATTTAAATAAAAGTTTCTGTTTAAACTTGTTATTTGGATGTAATTATACTTAACCTAAAACTAAATAATTTCAGTTGTGTCAAAAGAATGTACAATAAAAAAAACACCAGCTACCAGCAGACCTGCAAGTTTGGTTGCCTACCCAGCGACAATGTTTGCAACATGATTGTAATCCTTGACAATAATTATCGACACGAATATTCATTAATTAATCATAATAAAGGCATAAAGTCCTCACTGATGCCAAAGACAGCTTCAGGTCAGGTCAGGATCTGCAGCTGTCTTGGCAAAAACTTTGAAAAAAAAACACAGTTTTGACACTTTCTAATGACACTACGAATAGCAATTGTTTTATAGGTTGCTTGGATATGTTTTAATTGCTCGCAATGCATTGACTTGGCTTTTTTAAAACTGAACATAGGGAATGTCAATAGTCCTATGTTCAGTGAAATAAAATTCTCACTGTATATATATATATATATATATATATATATATATATATATATATATATATATATATATATATATATACATAAATACTCAGTTCACTCATGTAATCGTATAAAATTAACGACGTCATTTGAGGTTATGACGTAGGATGTGACGTGCATCAGAACTTACAGGGTCTACATTACTTTGGCATGTAAAGAATGCAAAAAAGACAGACAATTCATCTGTAAAAATTACATCATTTTTACGTGCCGGTTTTTTCTTGATATTTTGGAGATGTAAATTCAGGCACGCGAATTTTACCTAATTTTCATGTAATATCGATACTTAGGCTATGAAGTTATTTTTAATAAAAACTTCACACACTGCAAATACGTAACACGTGCATTGAAATCACATGCCCGCAACCAAATGTTTTGCCTTCAAACAATGGTCGTGCTACGAGCATTCACAGTTTTGCTCAAATCTGCTGTATTGTGATAGATAGTGTTTTTGCTTTTTACTCAATCATGTTTAAATGTGCTTAATCATGCTGTACAGCGTTTTTGCTTTTTGATCGATCATGGTCAAGGTTGTTTAAGCATGTTGCACAGCGTTTTAGTAGTCACGTTATTAGATAAGTGTGCGCTATTCCTATAATATCCACTGAAACACATGTTTAAACAAAAACGTTTCTGCTTAAAGCAGTTTGGCTGAACAGGTGTCCGTCCAACTCAACTACCAAATTGCAATACAATTAAGATGCACTACAATAAATTGAAGGCTGTGAAATTATAAATTTTTCTATCGCTCTAAAAATGAGGCTATGTGTAGGGAATTTATAAATAAAATGTGTGTTTTTCAATAGTATTCACATACTCATCAAGAGCATTATGAAGGTTATGGTAATGACGAAAAAATGAAAATGATGTATGTATGTATGATGATGTATTTTTATTTTTTACGTAGTGATTTTAACGTTCGAATCGCGAGGTACGTAATTATTACATGCCATTGAGCTTCACTTTGGAATATTAATTGTAGCATAAAAAATAATTAGAGGCACGTAATTTTGATATGATTTATACTCTAGCGATACTTGCGGTGTTTTCTGGGTAATGGCGATCAGCTGGCAAATAGTACGGTTTTTATGAACAAATATTGAACCACAGGCGCCATGTAGTATATATTTTCCTTTTATTTTGCATAAGTAATTTATACACAAAACGAAAATGCCTACATGTTGTTTAAAATTTTGAGATAATAAAAGATTTATAACATAAGTGCAAAATAATTTATTCTAAATGTATACATTACATAATATGATTATATATTTGTGTAAGCAGTGGAAAACCGAAAGTGAGTATTGCCCAGTTGGCCGACTGCAAATGTCAACTTAAACAAAAACGATCGTCATTGTAAGTAATGCATAATTGTGTTATAGTATTATTATGTATATGTATGTATATTTGTATTTATAAATAGATTTCATATCTAAAATAATCGTATCTTCGTAATTATACTTTTTGTGTCTAGTTTTCCTTTGACTGAGTCACAATTTTAAGCTCTAATAGTTGACAGAAATGTATCACATGCTCGCTCATCAGGTAAGCAACGACCAAATGCTTCTAGAAGTAAAGGTTCTTCTGTAACTGATAACTGGTAATCCTCTAAAGAGACCTTTCCATCTTTATCTTTATCTAACTTTCTCATAACTAATTCAGCTAGATCTTTTGCACCTTCATCTGGATCTTCGTCTTGGGGGTGTCTTATCAAGCAATTCCTAAAACGCTTTAACGTTAACGACCTGAATCTTTACATATATTTAAAAATGCTTAATCTTACTTTAAAAGTTGAAACATCTCTTCTTTTGTAATGAAACCATCGCTGTTAAGATCATAGACTGAAAAACAGAATTCTAACTTCTCCGCCGTAGTCCCTTTGAGAAAAAAAGACAGCCCGGTAAACCATGTTTCAGCAGTCAATAAACCGACATTGTTTCTATCCCAAACGCAAAAAATCCGATCCATTAACATGTCTTCTGTAATTAAATTGAAAGTATTGTGGAGTAATTCTCGAAAAATTGTTCTATCAACACCCTGCAAAAGTTTTATTTTGATGGACGATTAAAAAATATAGTATGCGACTATATACTAGAGACAAGTCTACCTATAACAAATCTATTATAACTGCCGTTTGTACAAATATTTAGTATGTATTTGGTTAAGATATGCCACAGTAATGGATTTGTTATAAAAGACTTGAGTACAAAAACCAATGAAATCAATAGTAACTTCTTGTGATGTATTCGGTTTTCCCATAATGGAAACACTGTTTGACGAAACGTTTTTATCCGATCGAGGAGTAGGTCTGTTCATTGAAATTAACTTTCTGTATATTTTATATAGCGCTTCAATCTCATTCCTGAAACAATTCGATATTATTGTCAAAGTGTACATGTTCATTTGTTTATTCAAAAATACTTACTTTGAAAAATGAGTTTCCCTCTTTGCCATTTCAAAAATTCTTGGAGGACACTTAACTTCTTTATCGGTCATCTTCTTACGTTTTGGCCTCTGCTTATTGTTAGCGGGTGTGGATTTTGAGTTGCGGCTTCCACTGAGAAACAGGGATATGCTTTTCAGGACAAGCGCACCTCCGCGTGTGCTTAAAGGTGGTGGCATATTTTCCTCCCCCTTGTTTTCCATCTATAATATATGACACCTGTTTAACACTAATCATTTTTTTTTAATTTTAAGCTATTAAATCAAAGTGTGGTGCAAAATTAAAGGTTAACGGGACATATATATTCGCTATAATAGGATATATGTAATATGTGGTATCGACTTTGATATGTTGCTCCTCCTTTTTACATATGAAAGTTGTGGCGAAAACTTGCTAGTAGCTGGTACAGGAAGCGCCACGCAAGGCGCTCACGCAACACATAATTTCCCATCACTTTTCGATTTTCTATTACACAAAAGTCACCTACATTACATTACCTTGCACGTGTGTTCGTCTATAATACACCCCTATGCACAATGTTGATTCGTTCCTAAGCAACGCGGTAACGATTTCATTTATGCAGAACAAAATCAATATCTTCTGAATAATTTTGTTTAATTTAAATGCATGCAGTTTTCTGATAAAAGTATATTGAGTCTTCCCATAGAAAAACACTTTTTCTGTGTTTTCAAGACAATCTTACAACGTGTTACATTTTTTAAACAAACACTATACTCTAAATGTATACTATACTATAGAGCAGGGATGAGCAACCTACGGCCCGCGGGCCAAATCCGGCCCGCGGGCTTATTTTATTCGTCCCGCGGGCTTATTTTATCCGTCCCGCGACTAACCAGCTCGAATACTGTTACGAAGGTCACTTTATTGCAAAATTCATAAGGACGTGGTCAGCCATAAAATAATTTAATTAAAAAAACCACCCCCTAAGTCCGACACTGATTCTAAGGCGCAACAACTACTAAAGTCTGTAGATGTTTTTCGAGCATATCGGTGGGGTATAAATACACGTGCGGACTCCGACAACAGTTTTCGACAATAGTTTTCAGCTAAGCGAGCAAGGCAATACCTCCCAAGCGATAACGATAAAGTTCGTCGCTATTCTTAATAGAGTCAGAATTTCTCAAACGGATCAACCAAATTCGTTTCAAAAATGTTTATAAACGTTAATACATTTTTTCTATAGTATTCAACATGCTCAACATTAATCCAGATGCATTTTGCGAAAATATTTTTTTTGTAAATAATATTCGTTATTAAAGTTTATAGTCAGTTTTTTGAAAAAAATATGCTACAGACGTTCTAATGAACAAAAATTTCTCATTTCATCGTTATTTCAATCATCATTAAACACATATTTGTAGTGATTTTTCTATGTTCTGCGCCTTATTTCGACTCGAAAAAAAAACTACAAATACTTCTTTCGTTTCTTAAAAATATGCCGTTGAGAAAAAAAATGGCCCGAAGTTAAAAAAAAAAGTTATTTGAGTTTTTTCATCGTCGCGCAAGGCTTGCGAGTAAGCTGCTACTTGTCATGCTCGCGTCTAAACTATCCTTCTACCAAAAACAGAATTATGCAAAGTCCTCGCTGTAATCTAAATGATAAAATAAACAATAAATGGGCTAGAAAGATTTAGTAGCGGAACAAACTGATTTTAATTAAAACTAAATGTAAAATCAGCAGTAAAAATCTGTTTGTTCTAGCATATATCAAGTGATAGTTTAGACGCGAGCATGACAAGTCGCAGCTTACTCGCAAGCCTTGTGCGACGATAAAAAAACTCAAATAACTTTTTTTTTTAACTTCTGGCCATTTTTTTTCTCAACGGCATATTTTTAAGAAACGAAAGAAGTATTTGTAGTTTTTTTTCGAGTCGAAATAAGGCGCAGAACATAGTTTTACTTGAATTTGTTATAAACAAACTTATAAATAATTGACTAAAATGCAACTTTTCAAATCAGGAAAAATCACTACAAATATGTGTTTAATGATGATTGAAATAACGATGAAATAAGAAATTTTTGTTCATTAGAACGTCTGTAGCATATTTTTTTCAAAAAACTGACTATAAACTTTAATAACGAATATTATTTACAAAAAGAATATTTTCGCAAAATGCATCTGGATTAATGTTGAGCATGTTGAATACTATTGTGTAGTAAAATGTATTAACTATTATTAACTAAAAAATGTATTAACTTTTATAAACATTTTTCAAACGAATTTGGGTGACCGTTTGAGAAATTTTGACTCAATAGTATTATGCAGCATAAACAACTCGTGCTTTATTGACAAATTATTTTTTGTGACTCGCAAATTTCAGCTGGTACTTATAGTTATTAATGATATCCATACCATAAACGTATTTATTATTTTATATATGTACTTTTCTAAAAACGTCGCCCAAAATTACTAAAGAACTTGACTTTCTCTAATCAGAAATCTTTATTAAGATTTTTGTTCCAAATGCCATCAGAAATGCACCAGTCAAGTCCGGTTCTGGAACTATAAAACACCCTGTATATTAGGGTGGTCCTTATTTATATAGGAAAATTTTTTTTATTTGAATTTCGAGATAATTTTTTTCAGTTTTGTGCCTTTATATGTGTTTATAAAAACTGCAAAATTTCAGCTTGATCAGATATCATTAACACGTGCCGCATCGACCTTGATTATCGTATTACATGTCGCGACAATGTAATGCAATTGTTACTGGGAAATCAGTTGATGATTGAAAGATCACGCGGTTGCAGTTAATTATTTTGTTCTATAAGAATTAATTGTATGTAAGCGGGTTTGTTTTTTATTGAAAATGTCGAGTTTTAGAAAAAATATCTAGTCGGGCCAATTAATAGCCAACTTTTAGGTAGTAAATTGCCTTCAAAAAAGGAAGTTTTAAGTGCACTTTTTTTCAATATGCGGTTTGTAAATTTGAGTTTGTATGAAAGTGCAAGCCTTATAGTTGACGAAGTTTTAATTTTTTGGAGGAAAGCAAGAATACCTACTCAAAACCGTTCTAACTGTATAACTAAAGTAAAAAAGTTATATAACGATCTACGAAATTTTGAGAAATCGAAACACAGAAAAAGCTCATTACAAGTGCAACGGGAAAACGAATTTATTAACAGTTTAAATGATCTATTTGATATTGCAACTTCGAATGCATTAAATGAAATAAAAATTGCAGAAGATAAAGAATTTCTACTTTTACAAAGGCGAAAGGGTAGACCTGGCTGTATGTTAGGGGTGGATTCAAAATTAATGCAAGTCGAAAATCGAAAAGTACAACGTTTTAGCAAAAGGAAGCAAAAAGGAAGGACAAATATCATTCCCAAATTTCATCTTCTGAATTAAACTCAACTGTTTTTTGTGGAACGGAGAGTTCGGAAGCCAATGATGATGACAGCAAGTTAGAAACAACATCAACTTCTCCAGCTCCTGGTCCGTCGCACAATAAGAGAGATAGGAAAGATATTATTACTCCGCGACTCGCGGCAGTTTTGGACAAATGCAAAATTAGCGACCGAGATGCTGCTCACATTTTAACAGCTTGTGTGGATGCAATATCTTTAAATCCCAATGAATATGTAATCAATCGTTCGTCTATTAAAAGAAACAGAGAAAAACTACGAGCAGAAAAATATTCCGCTATAAAGTTAACTGAAATAACTTCAAAGTTTATAGTCGTGCATTGGGATTCAAAACTACTGCCAGCTGTATCAGGGACAAAAAAAATCGATAGATTGCCTGTGATAGCTAGTGGTATCAATTTGGAACAATTATTAGGAGTACCCGGAATAGCATCATCTCAGAGTTCTGAAGTATGTTCGGCAGTTCTCGACACTTTAGAAGATTGGGGCTTGACCGAAAAAGTTCAAGCTTTTTTTTTGACACCACCGCGTCAAACACCGGGCGTTTAAAGGGAGCTGCCGTACTGCTACAGCAAAAAATAGGACGAGACGTCTTATGGCTTCCATGCCGTCATCATATATTTGAAATAGTTTTAGCAGGAGTCTTTTCGTCGGTAAAGGTGGCTGTACTTTCTAGTCCTGATATTTCTTTATTCAAAAAGTTCAGAAACAGCTGGGATACAATCGACCAAACAAAATACCAAGATTTCAGAACAGATCCAGAAGCTTATAATGCTCTGAAAAATATTGCCAATGATATTATATTATTTACTAAGAGAAAGTTAGACGAAGATCAACCACGCGATGATTATAAAGAGTTTCTTAAACTGACTTTATTATTTTTGGGCGAAAATAGATATATAAGTTTTAAGACACCTGGCGCTTACCATTTAGCACGGTGGATGGCAAAAGCCATTTATTGCCTAAAAATCTTTTTGTTCCGTGGACAATTTCAGTTAAACAAAAATGAAGTTGTAGGTATTAGAGACATATGTGTGTTTGTAATAAGTTGTTATGTAAAACCTTGGTTTTCAGTAGATATTAGGGCACCTGGCCCAGACGGAAATTGACATGCCATTTGGCATGCCAATGGCATGGCTCCTCCCCCTGCTTCTGATTGGCTACCCCCACTCCTGTAGCTCCTCCCCTTGCTTCTGATTGGTCGCCGCCATCTTGGATATCCCCGCCTACTGCTCTCTGCTTGGTTAACCCCCACTCCTGTAGCTCCTCCCCCTGCTTCTGATTGGTTGAAGGCATCCATTTTGGAACGTCTGGCGCCATTCTACCACGCCCGCCATTACGGGGATCTGTATTACCGGCAGTATGTGTATCGTCGATAGAAGGCGTCATGAAGGGATCTGTATGACCGGCGGGCTGTGTACTACTACTAGAGGGCGTCATGAAGAAATCTGTATTACCGGTATGTAGAGGCAACCATTTTATATCACAGCATGTGGCGCTAAATTTGAATCTGTCAATTTTAAATTTGTCCTTTTCGCATCTGTCATTTATACGTCTGTCAATTTTTAATCTGTCAATTTTGCATCTGTCATTATAAATCTGTCAATTTTGCATCTGTCCTTTTTGCATCTGTCATTTTAAATCTGTCAATTATGCATCTGTCATTTTAAATCTGTCAATTTTGCAACTGTCGTTTATACGTCTGTCAATTTTAATCTGTCATTTTTGCATCTGTCATTATAAATCTGTCAATTTTTCATCTGTCATTTTTGCATCTGTCATTTTAAATCTGTCAATTTTGCATCTGTCATTTTGAATTTGTCAATTTTGCATCTGTCATTTTTGCATCTGTCATTTTAAATCTGTCAATTATGCATCTGTCATTTTAAATCTGTCAATTTTGCAACTGTCGTTTATACGTCTGTCAATTTTAATCTGTCATTATAAATCTGTCAATTTTGCATCTGTCATTTTAAATCTGTCAATTGTGCATCTGTCAATTTTACAGCTGTCATTTTTTAATCTGTCATTTTTAAAATCTGTCAATTTTGCATCTGTCATTTTGAATTTGTCATTTGAAGGAGCCATCTTGGATTTCCCTTGCCCTAGATTTGAATTTTAGCGCTAACTCTGGGATTGGATCCTTTTATCCCTTTCACTAAGCGGAAACTCTTTCTCTCTCTCTGTCTCCTTCTCATAGTATGACTACTTACCATCTGTTTTGTAGCTTAGGATGTTCGCCGTCGGAAATCTTCGGCTTTATTCGCGTACTCTCTCGCTGATGACGATCTACCTTTTATATAGTCGCCCTTCACCCTTAGTCATGCTAGTAAATGAAACATCAATGTTTAAATATACAAATTATTTATTTTGCTATACATTTAATGGACAATTGTAACATATTATTTGACAAATTATTCATTACACAGTATGAGTTGAGATCATCACGTAACACTTGCAAATTGTTCAAATATTTTTGTAACCTATTTCTAAGATAGTTTATTTCCGTCATGGTGTTCTTAATACGACGATGCAAACGTTGTCGCTGAGGTTTTCGGCTGCTGCTGATATGATTGCAGTCGTGTACGTACGGCATCGATAAACTTTTGCGGATAATGTTTTATTATTTCTAATAAAATGAACGAGTTCAATCCACCAGGTGTTGTTGTTGCTGCGTTGTCTATTAAACTGGTAGCTGAGTAGTACCCGCATAACAGTTCGGTCGTGAATAAGATGGAGTCTGTAGGTGGAAGCGTTTTATAGACATCTTCAGGGCGTCTTAGTTGACCTTCTGCTACGTTCTCTATGTTTGCGTGGTAGAAACGCGAAAAGTCCAGGTGATGATTGATCAGCGGTGCTAGATGCAATATAGACTGAAACTCGTAATTTTTTTAAGGTTATCGTCCGTTGTTTATCATTTTGATGAATCGCCACCCTGTTGCCGAAAAACTTGTTGTGAATAATCTCGATGTATAAATTCTCACATAGATGGACTTTCAAATGTTTATCACGATGTAGTACACTATTGTCCTTGCAGCAGCAACCATAAAAGAAATTTTTAAACATTGCCTCGACTCGTATATCATACAGCTCGAACCAGTCACTTTCCGACAACACGATTTCACCATACGTTGTTCACGCATTCGAGTTTCACTACCTCGTCAAATTCTTTAGACCCCAAGGCGTCGTCGTCGGGCGGAATAAGTCCTACTTGGATGTTGTGTATATGGTCGTAGTTTTGTTCTTCTTCTTCACCTGGAGGTCTCGTAACATACAACGGATACTGGACAGCCCCGAGCAGTTGAACACGTACTTCACCTTTAGCTACTGCTGCTGCTGGTGTATCTACGATGGTAAAGTTTGCTGATGCTGCTACAGAGTCATCAGCGTAGTATAGAGACTGCTGCTGCTGCGACAGATCATGGAACGCTAAAACAATAATAATACAATAATCGATTAATATAAGCATAAACATGCAAAAATTTTAAACACCTTACCTAGTTCTTCATTGTTCGACTCTTGACCGTTCTCGCTGTACTTGTCGGTACTTGCGGTTGATGATGCATGATCTGCAACATCCGGGCCTTCATCTAAACAAGCAGCAAAATAGACACAAATTAGCATACAAACACAAACTTGAAGCTTTATAAACAACAACTTACCTATTTCCAGGGGAAATAATTCGCTCTCGCAGGTCTCGTTATCATAACAATAATTAGGACTGCTTATACTCGACATCATCGTAATTGCTGCTGCTGCTGTACACGTGCTGTCTGCTACTAGTGCACGCTGACTGCTCAATGTTATTTTAATCACCCCGCGAAGCGGGGTGAGGCTGTTATAGGGCTAATAAAGGTAGCCCTCTTCAGCCAGCCGTTGGCAGACCAGTTATTATTAAATAAAATTTAATAATAGCCAGCCCGGCAACGGCGTTGACTTTAACTTGTGGTTATTATTAGCAGTATTTAAAATAATATTGGTAATGATAACCACAATCGCTCTGAACTTGTTGTTCTCTTCAATAATTTCATGCATTCATGGTCACATATGCCTGTTATCGGCCATACCAACATGAGGAATATGTTGATATGGGCGATAACGTTGGAATGTCGATTGCGAGATGTTGGTTGCGTTGTTAGATGTTATGGAAAACAACAAACCTCGGCTCTTTTCAGATCCACCCCCGAAATATATGGCTTTCGGGGGATGTGTAGCACCAAGCAACAAGTCGACTTAACCTTCCGCCAAGGAGCCCCCTTAGAGGGAACGGCCACCCGGGGATAGGGAGGAAGGAAAAGGACAGACAGTTGCCAGCTATTTCCAGGGACTCCGGTGAGCCCCCAGCGTATAAACCCGCCGAAGTTACCTTTCTGTAACTGGCAACTGCCTTGGGAAGAAGGATGGTGACGGGACCCTGGGACTGCTACCCCCGTTCCGAGGAACGGGCTCGGAATGCCAGCAATCCATGCCGCAGCGAATAGTGATATTTCACACCAGGGGCTTAAGGAGGGAAGAGGGCTGATTTTTGGAAGGAAAAGTCGACTCACCGGTTAACACTACACATGACCACTGAGCACCTTTGACGGCCGTGGTGCGAAATGCTTAGACAGCATCTCTACTAACAGCGTACTTCGAGATGCTAATCGCACATATTCACACCACGGACTCCAAGCACAGTACTAAAAGTAGTACACGCTAACAACTGTCGACTTTATATAGTCGCTTATACTTACCTAGATCCAACGCATGCTCAGTAACATGCATACGGTAAATAAGTTGTCGACGTTGACAGACAAGTCTCATCTTGTTTAATGACACGTCATCATTATCGTCAGGTGTGTGTGTAGGTAATTACCTCATTCTTGCTTCTCTCTCATACTAGTTATAGCTATCACTTTCATGCCGTGGTACAGGGGGAGAATAGTAATAATACACATATAGAACATTAATCTTTTAATCTATGACAATCTTTCTCAAAAATTATTGAACAAAAAAACAATAATTAAATAACTAAACAATTATTATTAGGGTTGAAATCTGTTCTCGGATAACCGTGATAGAACATTAATCTTTTATTCTATGACAATCTTTCTCAAAAATTATTAAACAACTAAACAATAATTAAATAACTAAACAATTATTATTAGGGTTGAAATCTGTTCTCGGATAACCATGAAGACATACTCATAACACATTTTTCATGAAACGGTCTATTGAATGCTTTGTTATGCCAAATATTCTTTTCAACAATGTCTTCATCTGTTACTACTACTACTTCACATATATACTTCGCCATATACCACTTACTACAAGTATGTATATCATACTTCCGTGGCAAGGCAATGTTAATTATAATTAATATTAATAATAATACTAGTACTAATAAATAATTAATTATTTTGTTCAGAACAGTGTTAATCTTTGATTAGACTAGATTCACGAATTTTGATTTTGATTAAGATTTTGCGTACCTATCGTTTTGTATTTTGTTTTTCAAAAGCGGCATGGCCCCATCCGCCCCTCGGACAAAGCAAACAGTTCAGGCATAAATTTTTGACATTAAAAAAACACAAGAAAAACAGGTAGGAAATTCTAGCTTCAATTCAAGCATTACTCTGGAATGGTGTTTTGGCTGTTCTTCTAAAATTAACTTTTGGAATTGCCTTGCTACTAGCACAGTATAAATAACAACCAGTAGGTCCACTTGCGTGTCGGCACTTTGAAGTCGTTAAGGTAGCTTCGAATATCACGCCCACAAACGAAGCAATTCACCGGAAGTTTATCGGTCTACAGCGCCTGCGAATACTGGTAATCAAGACGCAGAGCTGTATTCCGTAAAATGATGTGGCGAGTAAATTTTGTAAAAATTGAAACCTTGTTATAGTGGTAGTAAAAGAGGAAATAGAATTGTGCGTATCAACAAAATTAATTGACGCCTTTGAACAATTACTCTTTTATTAACTGAACTTAAATGAACATACATAATTCAACATTTATTTACAAAAAAGTTGCAAAACAAAAGCTTTATTGTTAAATATGTTTCCATATAATAATCCGTTTACTTCCTTTGACTGTTTTTAAATTGTAATCTTTTAAGGTGTAATACACTCGCAGTCGAGCGTATAAATAGTTTACGGTGCTTTTAAATTAAAATGCAATATAGGTACTCTATTACTCGTTTGTATTTTTAAAAACTCAATTAGTCTTAAATTATCCTCAATTGAAGTGAAAGATGTTAAACGGCTAGTGCATTTTGAGCGGTTATGTATTATTGGTTGCATAAACATACAGTAAATGCAATGGTTTGAGATGATTATTTTAATAAAGTAATATGGAGCATATTGCATTTTAATTTAATAGCATTGTATATAATTAAAATTATTAGAGAGATGTATAAATGTTAATAATTTGAATATGGATACATGTATTTAACCACATTCTCATTTATACATATATCTTGGAAGTGTTGGAAAAGTATTTCCCTAGATGAAATAAATTGAACAAAACTGAAGCCTGAAGGATTCAGTAGCGCCCCTTTCTAATTGTAATTAACAAGAGAAGTAAAATCAGTAATGAAAATGAGAACAGGGGCGTCCCCAGCGGTGTGCGAAGGTGTGCACGGTACACGAGCAGCCAAATGAATTTAAGATTAATATACTACATATGGCGTTGGGCAGCCTTAACAAATTCCAAAATAAAATTGTCGGAAAAATATATAATGTTATTAAAATATTTGAGGTTGATATAACCCAGCAAACACAGCAACATATTACTCGTATTTACGTAACTGAGAGTAACAATGCCTACATTATTATGTAGCAGCTAAGTAAAATTCAAGTCATCTGGAGAGCGTTATGTCCGCCTCATTATGCATCTGTTATTTACATAAATTCTATGTCACTGTTAATACATATGAGATATGTAAAATACAATCTGTATTACAAATATACGCAAAGCACCGTATATTTTACGCTTATTTAATTATGAGCATGTTCTATCATATATAAAATCGCTTTACGTACAACTTTACCTGTAACTACCCTGTAATTGTCTTTGTACTTACCTGTAATCCCGTTGCAACATGATCTTTAAGTTAAAGCAACAATTTTTGAAAATTTTCCACTTTGTGTAGGATAACTTATTTCTTTAAAATAGTAAAGATTCCTTAAGATTCCTGTAATAGTAAAAATTAGGAGAATAAGAAAAACTCACAATAACATTTTTATTTATTTTGTTTATTAAAAAAATGAAAAGATATATATAGTTATTAATTAATAACTTATTATAAAAAAAATCTGTATTATTACATAGCATGCAATATAACAAAGGGATTGTCCAGAAAATACGTTCGCAGAAGGGGGGAGGGGAGGGCTGTGCTTAGCATGACGGTGCGTGACAACAGGGTGGGGGGTCAGTTAAAACGTGACGTCACATTAACATGTCAAGATACTTTTCTTAATATTAATGCAGTTTTTGAAAGTTCTAGGGAATTAGTACATTTACGATAATCCCTTACCATTCTAAACAAAAAAAGACGACAAATTTAAACAATTTTACTAAAATATGTTTAGAATTTTACCGTTAGTATATTATTACTTTCAGGTCATAAAAATAATACAATAATACTTTAAAATTTCGTTAAAAACTTACATTACTCATAAAAAGGGTGGTTTTACTTTATTGTAGGAAATACCAAATTCATGTTGTGTAGTAATAAATAAAGATCTTTTAGAACTGGTTGCATTGTTGAATACTTTCCAATGAATGGGTAATCTTTTAAATCATCTACCTGAAGAATTTCTTAGAAAAACATATAATTGTTAAATAAAAGTAGATTACATCTGGATATACTTAAAAATAAGCTGTAGCTGGGCATTGAAGCACACTACAAATTATTATTGGTTTAGAAATTTTGAATTTTCTCAGAACAGTTTTTAGCTTCGTGCCGTCAACTTCTTGGCTAGTGTACTCTTCAATATTTTCTGAGATATTTTACTTTTTACTATTGACTTGAAGTATATATGTACTTTTAAGAAATATAAACTATTATAAACTATTTAATATAATATAAGCTTAATTAAATTGGTATTATTGGAACCTATATAAATTATAATAAAGTTTTCGTTTTCAAGGGGGAGGTCCAAAGGTGTTGTGCCGTAATATTAGCTAGGGGGGTTACGTAAACGTGATGAAGTGTGACATAGAGGGAGGGGTGTCGAAATTACCTGATATAGCGTGACGTATTTTATGGACAGCCCCAAAATAGAAAAAAATCAAAGCTATGTATAAACAACATTAATCAAAATTGAAAATGCCAACTGATCAAGATTATTCCTGTAAATGATATGACGCGTAGTACCTACATTGCTGAAATTTGCTGAATCTACCTTTTTATGGTATTAATTTACAGTGGCCTAATATATTTTGCCTTGAAACGTTTTAATAAACAATAAATACATTTACTCACTTATCGCTATTTTAAAAATACGTTTCACTTCATAATAAAATATGAATTCACTGGATCATACACATACAACATACACATAAAACAAACAATGAGCGACCCACGATTTAACACACGTCTGCACGATCAGGTCACGGTATATATAACATACAGTAATGTGACTGTCGCAAATAATTTCCATCCACCACATTACATGCTGGCGCGAGTCGGCAGTATGCAGACAGCAGTTCTGTTTCAAACACGCAGCAGAACGTATCGAACTTACCAGAGCCGGATAAACCCACAATCGTGCAGTATTAGTGCCAGTAAACAATGCATAGTGTTAGTCGTTGTGCCGCCAAAGGCTGTAAAATACCTCGGAAAGAACTACAATTAGTTTTTTCAGGTTTCCGATTTCAGGTTATTTTTTCCTACATAGTATTATTTTTTAATAAATACGCTCGTAAAAACAATGCCGTATTTAAGAATTCACTTTTGTATATATTTACCAATTGCTTAAAATTGAATTACTAACACGTAATAGAACAAATAAGCGATTACGAAATCCACCATAATAAAATTTTTGATGCTGATTTATTAAAAGAGTTCAACAATCTAGGTCAACGCCTTATCAACAGGTGTGAACTACACCGTCTTTTGTTACTCTCAACTGTTAAAAAAAGTCAAAGCGTGCGTTAGGATTGTATTTATAGCATTTCGTTTGTCATTGTGTCTTTAATTTAATATGGATGAAAATAAATTTTATTATTATTAATTATTATTATTATAATGTAAATTGATTTCATCTCCCCTATTTTGTACGTATGTGATTTCGGTGACCTAGATTCTCCATTTGTTTGTTGAACAGGTATTCAAATTGTATACAGCTATGCATTTGTTCGTAATTATTTCTAAATAAAATGAAATGACTATTGCAGCGCAAGAATATGGTTAATGGCTTGAAAGAATAATGTAACTTTAGCTGGTAATTAACGATGTAACAAGAAACAACTCTGCTAACTTAGTTTAATAAATGTTTTAAATATCTAAATTGATTATCGTTTTATTTATTAGATTCTATAAGTAAAACAACTTCAATCAAATGGTTCACTACACACAATTCTACTTCATATTTTACTATACTATTATATAACAAGAGATTTTGTTTACATATTTGTTCGAGACATTTTACTGAATGCGGCTCTGCGTTTTATTTACCGGCGTTTTATTATTATTCGTAGGCGATGCCGACCGATAAACGTCGTCCACTACTTCGTTTATGGGCGTGATATTCGAAGGTGGATTAATAAAATGAATGGTGTCGCATGCAAGTGAACCTACTGATTGTTATATATACTGTGATCAGGTGGTACCCGCGCTACTAACGTTTTCCCCCGCACTTTGCAAACAACTTAGTGGTTACATAGTTATATATTTAACTAGTAAAAAGTGTAACGTAAAATACGTATCACATTATTAATGTCGCATATATGTAAATCTGAAGACACCAGACTCTACATAAAACATTTAATATCAGAAATATATAGCAAATGTTATATCACCAAATTTACATGTGGGGTATGGAAATGTGTTTATATAACTCATTTTACTTGATTTTTATATAGCAGACAAGTAAATGTCACAGTTTTGTTTACTGGGAAACAATTCATTTTATTTAAAAAATTTTTATAATTTTGTTTACTCTAAAATCTTTATAAGTGCATATTCATTTAAGTATCATAGTAAGTTGTGTTGGTATTTTACTTAATAAAAGTACTGAAATTATTCCTCACTGAAAGGACGAGAACGATGAGTAAATAATGTCTGATATGTTTTATTACTATATTATTACGAGTATGATCAATCAAAGGGGCGGGGTCAACATATATAAAAATTGGGGGCAACAGTAATAATCTTTGCACAAGATCAGCCAAGTGTGTATGGGTGCCTCTGAAAATAAACATCTGATAATCAGTCATATCGTATGTCGCCGACATTTGTAACAGTTTAGATAATATTTGCAATCTGATCTCATCTAATCTGTTTACACAGGTGGTGATCCAGCGGTGACCTAAATTCTTCATTTACTTGTTGAAGATGGTTTGTTATTTCATTTGAAACTAATAGCATAATAACGGTGCACAGTACTCCTATTGTGTTGTGCTTCACAGCTTAATGGCGGTTCTGTAGCAATATTCAGGACATATCATAGCAAGGCGTTCATTGACAGACCTTGTTAGTAAACTACTTCTTCTAAGTAGGTTGCAACTCAAAGTCATTACGAGTTTCTTAACAGGGCTTGCTACCGTTAAGGAGC
This sequence comes from Agrypnus murinus, assembly GCA_929113105.1. Classification (NCBI taxonomy): domain Eukaryota; kingdom Metazoa; phylum Arthropoda; class Insecta; order Coleoptera; family Elateridae; genus Agrypnus; species Agrypnus murinus. Next base: position 132,579,963 of record OV816023.1, on the reverse strand, counting down.
ACCTGTGTAAGATCGGGGAAATTTAATGGAGACCTTACAGACTGCAATTCGGAACCAGAAGCAGCTATGCATGTTGTATGAAACTGGGATGCGCCAAGTAGAAAAAGACACAACATTTTCGGGCAAAGGTGAGTACAATAAGCCTTCTAGGCTGCAGTGCCACTGGCAGAAGGCACCCTGAGAGGAAATCTTCACAAAACCCTTTACATCTGGCGAAACACTCAGTTATTTATTAGTGTAACTAATCGTAAGTTAACGACTTACAGATTTACGTAAAAAGTAGATAATTTAAGTCATAAGTGTATGAGTATGGATACAATCTTCAATTTGCTTATTTTTCTCGTAAACTACATAACTTATTTTGATAGTTTTGCAATTACTTCTAGTTTACTTAAATTCTACATGCGTAGTCTACAGAATGTCTATTAGATACGTCGAGTTGGGTCCGTCGCAGTTTACTTTATGCTGATTCTTCACTTGCCTCTGCGTGTGAGGCAAAGTACCAGTGTCAGGTATCACTTCAAAGAAAGGTTACTTAAAATAAGAATAGAATTACAATTAAGACATTTCTGGCTTAATATTTGGTAATTTAATATTAAAACAAAGCCTACATTCTAGATACGTGTATTGTCAACTTTAGAGGTACGGGTATTTCAGCCTTTTTACGCATTAGGACTGATCAATTCTTACTAAAGTACGTCTGAGATAACCTGCCGTAAGACGTAAACAATTTGCAGTCAGCTGACCCTTGAAGCTTCATTTACGATGACGCGCGTTTGCGTACCGTACGCGCCTAACTTGCTCTTACAGTTTCAGCGTAATGTGGAATGGAAAATGATACTGATGAAATTTTAATACACCACAATTAAATCAGACTCGTCACTCGCTATTTAAACATAACAAAGCCTAGTTTAAAAGAGGGTTTGCCCTAAAAGTTTTTGAACAGCGTCCTCGGCAAATAATCTTTTTATCCTGCGAACCGAAGAAATTACATCAGCAAACTAAGAATTTTTTTTTAAATAAATTATTAACTATGATCTCCTTTTCGCGTCTGGAAATTGCGACGTGTTTACTTTTTAAAGGAGTATTTTCTTGATTTTCGGCCATTCTTGAACACTTACACAAATACAACACTCTTACGAAACAAATGCAACTGCACAGTACAAACGTAAAAACGTTAACTAGAACTGATTGCATATACGTGTTTCAGCATGTAGGTAAATTAGCTAAAGCGTTAATGAGACCACGTGTGCGCCGATCAATAGCATCGCTTATGGTTAGTTTACGTCTTGCGACAGCTTATTCCAGACGCAGTTTAGCTCGGGAACTTTTCATTTTTGCCACTCATTAAAGTAATTCTTGTATAACTGTGCTAGTGGATTTACTTTTCTAGACTTTAAGATTAATGTTATGATCCACATTGGTACTGAAAGAAAAAATAGGCCATGTTTGTTCATCCTGCAAAAGATATTAATCTCAACCTCTGAATTTCGATAGTTAAAGTATTAGAATTTAGAAGTTCAAATATAGAGCAGCATACAGGATGGTGGACGTATCACCACCATAAGCGTTTCCAAATGTCCAATGTTGTTTGTTTGCCTTGATGTCTCTTACATAGGTATAATGGTTGAAAGTTCTATAACTGAAGCTTCACAGTTTCAAGTTTTCGGTGTATTAAAATGCAGGATGTCAAATATTGAAAGCTATAGAATTTCAGTCTCCAACTTAAGAGTTTTAAAGCTAAAACTTCATGTCCAGATTTTTAGAATTTAAAAGTTTTGTTCTTTCAAACATCGAAAAGTTTATATATTGAAAGCCTCAGATTCATGCACTTTTAATTAAGTTTCAAACATTCAAGGATCAAAACATTAACACTTCTAAGTTCCTTAGTTTAAGATTCCAAATCTTCAAATTTGATGTATCAAATATGGAAGTTCAAAATTTCAAATTCTACTTTCAAAGATTTTACAAGGCTATATTTTTAAAGTTCCATCATTTTGGACATTTACATATTTAAGATTTCAGTTTCTAGATCTACCAGTTTGACAGTTGTAAAAACTTTAAACTTTAAATATATAAAAGCTAGGCCATTTCTAAGATTTAGAAATTTGAGGTGTTTGTTTAATTATGTTAATTTTAAATCATATAATTTACATGTAGGTGTTTTGTGAGATCCACAATTTCATTTTTTAACACTTTCCCAGTGGCGAATTTAGGCACAAGCGGTGGATGCGGTCGCTTCAGGCACCACAAGTCAGGGGGCCCGCAGATGACCCCTGCCCAGCACCGCAGTGGACACGCGACAAATAAAAATTATTGGCAAAACTCATTTTGTCGCGGAGAGTGAAACATGAAACAGTTCATATCGTGTACAGGCGGGTAAAAAAAGGTTTACGGTCTACGCAATAGAGTTTTGTGCGAAAAGGCAGCATTCCGAGCGATAGGTAAAATTTTGTAACGGCATATTACGTTTCACAGCAGACCTGCAAGGAATGTATCATCTCTGTCGCTCCGAATGCTTGCCTTCTAGCAAAATCTACGCGGTCGTCCGACTTGACATTCGGGGGAGGGGAACTGTACCACTCTTTCGAATGGGTGAAATTCCTTAATGTTATTTGTCAATTGTCAACATTTCGCAATATTGAAACAATTTTAAAAACATTTTTAACATTACCGATATGTGCAACTGGAGAACGATCTTTTTCCGTTCTTAAGCGTGTAAATAGTTTTTTTGAGAAATAAACTTGGACGGAGTCATTTAAAAAATTTATCAATATTGTTTATTGAAAATGACATTACGCAAGATTTATGTTCAGAAAATGTTATTGATAAACTTGCTGCTTCTAAAAGCAGTATTCCATTACAATTCCATTATAAAAGAACTGATTATGAAATAAATGTATTTTTTCCACTCCATGGCCAGAAAGTTCAATTTTCCTCTTGCAAAATAGTGAGGAAAATTCATTTTTCCTCTCTAGTTCGGAAAAGTACAAAATAGTGAGAGATTAATTTTCCTCATCTAGAGAGGAAAAGATTGGAGTTGCAAGTTCTCAGCAGTAAATTTATCAAGAAGCAAATCTTCGTAACTCAATTTGCAATGCAAATTCATTGTATGTTTGTAGAATTAAATTTCGTTTTAAAGTTGAAGATTAGAAAATCTTATAGTTTGGAGACAATCCTTTTGGGAAATATCGGGAAAAAACGTTGTGTCGAACATGAGAGGAAAGCGCTTTGCACTCTCAGTGGTCACTCTCGCATTTTCAGTGGTCCTATTAGAATTCCATAGATGTCAGTACATGCAATATTTATAATTATTTGAAATATATAGTTATAATTTTTAGATAATGGTTAATTTCAAGGCCGTATTCAAGGGTCGGTTTAGGGGGTCTGAACCCCTCCGCAACTAAACTTAATATTAGTAATTAATGACAACAAAATAAAATTATTAAAATTTTTTTAAATAACAAAAGCAAAACAATAATATGGACTTGAATGCATGGTTTGAATTTTCTGGCTACGGCCATGGTTAATTTATTTTGTTTAATTGATGTTTTACAGTAGATTATATTTTGAATGTAAATACATATAGAAAAAATTATCACCCCGACTGGAAATCGACCACTGGAACACTCTTCCTTTTGAGCTACTGTATCGACTACCAGCATATAAAGTTATTATAAAATTGTTTATTGTATTAACGTAAAATTGATTAATTTTAATATTATTATATAATTGTTAATATTATTCATTAATATTGCTAAATTACAATAAAAACAATGAGAGCTTGTATAATTTGCTACATTCCGACGTAATTTGCTATATCCTGACGTAAGTGCGTACACACAGCGTGCAATCAGCGTATAGTAATAAGAAGTACGGACAGTAGCTACCGGCGTCTTTGATGTTCATGTACCCAATTTCAATGACCTTCAAAGGCTGTGGCGTCTAGGTTCAGCTAGCAGTTCAAAGATGTCGCTGTAAAAGGAGGCAAATTCAATAGTTCGATTTACATCCACAATCAAATTTAATAATCTAGGATAACGCAGGTTAAAGAGAATAAAAAGGCATTTCCACATTTTGTATTAATAAAACAAATAAAACTAAGGAGAGGAGAATGCCCTACAATATGCCAGCAAAAATAAGCATTAGTTTAAAGTAAAATGATAAATTTAAAATATTAAAAATCATTCGTAAAAGCAGAGCAAAACTTTACTTTTAGCTTTGAAAAATGACAAATTAAAAAAAGTATTTAATTAATCTAATTATTTAAAAATTATAAATTGGGAAAAAAACATTTCTACGTGCTGAAAATTTAAATTTAACCCTTTGTGGAGAACTAAATTGATTTATCTTTCATTTTTTCAAAATTCTTTGTGCAATAATTTGGAATGATTCATTATCAAGCTAATGAGATGTAGAAACTTTTTAAAACATTTTAAAAGTAGTTTAAACTACTTTTTTATATCAATTTAGTTCTCCATAAAGGGTTAAATGTATCCCAAATCTCAGAGTAAAATATAGTAACTAGAAGTTGCATCTAAAAATACAGGAAAAGGAGTAAATCCCGTGTCAAATGCCATTTAAAATTCAATCCTTCGGTAGCACGGGTTACTGTTGTTCAAAATAGCTGGTATTTGGGAAAATTGAGTTTTTCCAGATTTTGGGGTGTACTTAACATAATTCAAACTTTGCCAAAATAACGGACACGCTGGTGTAGGTGCTTTTTGGCGTGAGCTGGTAATGTGTATTTTGCTATAGTTATATGTCCATTGTAATGAATGCACCTTTCCACTACCTTTTAACATTGTATCCTGCTCTTAATAATTGCTTAAACTGTAACATGCATTTCGACATTACTACTTATTTAATCGATATTTCTTCAATTCCATATGACTGGGCATTTCCACATTTTCTATTATGTATTGCATCACTTTAAAGCCAGGTAAACTATTATTTATGTATAAAATTAATAATAATTACTAAAAAAATCATTTAAGGTTGCAAAGATATTTAATGCATAAAGATTTACAATAAATTATTAGTTTTGCTCTGATTATCCAATTTCAATAAACTTACCGTGGACGTTACCGTTTTGATAAATGTACCATGGAACACAACTTCCAAGCACTGACATCACCTATATGTAATTATCATGACTCGTGGTGATTTAAAAAATCTATACTTGGGAAATTGTTTTTCTTAGAAATGGAGTATCAGATCAGAAAATAACATTATGGATCTTTTACTTTTTTTAATAAAGTAGCATATAATGTAAAACTCGAGAGATGCTCGAGAATTGTGAGAGATGCCTGTTAGTTGAAATAGTTTCAGATCTTTGCAATTATTTTTCCTGGTTTTACATGCTCAAAGTACTGGTCCACTCACTTGTTTTCCAAATATGTTTTAATAGCTTTTGTATTAATAACTGGGATATCCTTCTTACAGCTAATACATAAGCCATCAACCCATTAGTTTTGTTAATTTTTACTTATTCTCAGTCGCAGTTGATACATATGAAAACATGGCTGCAGCAATATGGAATATATCGCTATCATGCTCATATGCAAACGTTAGAGCAACATTATGACATGTGTTGCATTGCGGCAGCCCCTCGTTTGTAGTATGCACCAACCATGACTGCTCATTATACTGTGCGTTTCAAAAGTCTGGAACTATTGAAATAAAATTCAAACAAAAACTTTTTGAGACAAACGCTCTGACAGGTCAACTTTAGTTTTAAAAAACACATATTTTTGTATAAATTTAATTCTTCGACCGCCTTTTGTTTTCGAGTTATGACGTCATTGAATTTTTTTTAAATTGCAACTCACATTTTTTTTGATGGATTTGGATAGAGCTTGAAATTCTGAACATAAAAATATGCACAAGTATGACCTTGACCTTGATAGTTTACAAGATAATCAAGCTCAAGATTTGGAAAAAAAGCTGAAGTAGCGCAAAATTTTTTTCATTTTTTTTATTTTACTGTAGAAACGAGCAAGTTAACAACCTTATTGTCATAACTAAACTAAATAAGATGTTCAAACTGATTCCCATTTACTTCTTGGCAATATCCTAGGCGATACTCAAAATCTTGTAACACATTCCGGAGAGTTTCTGGACAAATTGCTCCAATTTAATTTAATGCCTCGTATTTCAGAAACTATCAAAGTCAAGGTTGTACTTGTACATATTTCTGTTTCCAGAATTTCAAGCTCTATCCAAATCCATCAAAAAAAATATGGGTTGCAATTTAAAAAAAAATCCGATGACGTCATAAGTCAAAAACAAATGACGATCGAAAAATTCAGTGGATATAAAAAGATCTCTTTTTTAAAACCAAAATTGACCTGTCAGAGCGTTTGTCTCAAAAAGTTTTTGTTTGAATTTTATTTCAATAGTTCCAGACTTTTGAAACGCATTGTATACTTATACAGTGTGGGATTAAAGTATGGAATATTAAAAAACAAAGCGAACTCAACCGGTTTTTTAAAAACGCTGAGACACGTAGATTTTGTTTTTTAAAAATACACATCAATATATGCGTTTCACATTCCGACTTTCATTTGTTTCTAAGTTATGACGTTATCACAAAAAAGTTTACATGACAATATAGATTTTTAATAGTGGAATCCGATAGTGATTGTTCTTCTCTTTATGATCATGCAAATAAATCATAAGGTTGCATAACAAAAATTCGGAGAAAAATCGAGCTGAACATTTAATTGACCGATATTATTGTATTTAATATAGGGTCATTCCATGCAAAATCGATCACTAAAATGGATCGATCTAACGGATTTCAATGAAAATCAATTATGAGGTAGTAATCAACTAAAGAACATAACTTTCATTCATCAATTTGCTTGATTACGCAGAACTTCGGAAATATTTAAACTGAAAAAATTATCAAAACTGCTTACATGTCTTTAAAGAAATATAAATATCTCTATATATAAGTATTTATTCTAGAACAAATATTTTTTTTATATATTGCTCACAAGAAGACGGGTTTTTTAGACGATGTTTTAAGCTCTTGCATTATAATATTTTAGCGTCTTTGACGGCCGCAAGAAAAATGCTTTATGCTTATGAAAAATCAGTAGGTATAATCATATCAGATATACATTTAACTTATGTACATTAGTTAAGACAGTCCGCTGATAATATGGACCGTATTATTACATACTAAAATGTAGGGAATGCGGGTTGCGCTGGCTGGCCGTGAACAATGCTGCGCCGGCTGCCTGTAACGCGGTCTTTGAAAATTCGTCCTGCCAAAACTATTATAACGTCCAGTTTGCATTTAAATACAGAAATGTTCAAAGAATCTGTACAATTTTTTCCAGATTTTTAAAAATGTGACCACACGATTTTTCTGCATTTTTAAAATATTTCGTTTAGAAAAAAATAAAAATACGTTTGGTAATAAAAAATTATTAGGTCGTCCAAAAAGCCTGTCTTGAGCAATATATAAAAAAATATTTGTTCTAGGATAAATACGTTTCGAGATATTTATATTTCGTTAAAGACGTGCAAGCAGTTTTGATAATTTTTTCAGTTTAAATATTTCCCAAGTTCTCTAGCAAATTGATGAATGAAACTTATGTTCTTTAGTTAATTACTACCTCATAATTGATTTTTATTAAAATCCGTGAGATCGACCCATTTTAGTGATCGATTTCGCATGGAATGATCCTATAGGAAATGATTCTAAATTATCATATTAAAATACTACCACATAAAGTAAGATTAAATGTTATTTAAATGTAAGAGAAGAAAAATCACTATTGGATTCCACTACTAAAAATCTATATTGTCATTTAAATTTTTTGTGATGATGTCATAACTAACAAACATTTACAATGTTCAGCTCAATTTTTCTCAGAATTTTTGTTATGCTACCTTATGATTTATTATTGATGATCATAAAGAGAAGAAGAATCACTATCGAATTCCACTATTAAAAATCTATATGGTCATTTAAACTTTTTTGTGCATCGCACATATTAATGTGTATTTTTAAAAAACAAAATCGAAGTGCTTCAGCATGTTTTAAAAAACCGGTTGAGTTCGCTTTTTTTTTAATATTCCATTCTTTAATCCCACACTGTATATAATATACCTGTTTATTATTTTATTTTCTGAAAATCAAATAATGTAAACATTGTTTTTTAATTTAATTTTTTTTATGCTAAGGATGAATTAAACATCATATATATGTATCTTGATATATATATTCTCAAATAGCATGAGGAAGTAAATGATTTTAATAAAATCATTAATCTGCTAAAGCAATTATTGCCAATATGTAGGAGGTATTGCCGGACCAAGCGATTTGTTATTAAGTTTCTCCTATTGTGCTTTTCTGCATTAGTATGTTTTCTTGCATTAATTCTTCACGATCTGGTTAATGTTTACATCCGCATATATAAGTAAAATCCCTGCAAAGTGAAAGTGTGCCTATGCTCTTTGGACATACTTCATACTGTTATTTTTCTTGCATATTAATAAGCATGTATAACAATTGTTATACAGTTAGTATATTATTAGTTAGTACTAAGTGTATAACAATTATTTGAAGAGTAAAAATTTTTAGATTGACTGTGTTAATAGTAATAAACATGAAAACAATGTATTGATGCCTCTAATACATACAAGAGTATTAATTTAAAGATTTATTGTACAAAGCACATTTAAATAGTGGTACAATATCGTAACTTAAGAGAAAACATTATCAACAACCAAACCAATAACATTTAATCTAGGTAACATTTGCTTGAGGTACAAAAGAATATTAATAAATGGATAAGCATAATGGATAATTTTTGAATAAAGAAACTTAATGTTAGTTAGTACTAATACTTTTATAAAAAGCAAGTCAAATTCTACATATGGAAGGTACTTAATTTACGAAGGGACTCATGGAACACTTAATTTTTAATATTTATTATTAGTAAGAATTTCAGTAGTTGTTCATTATACTTTCTAATAATACTTGCGAGAAAGTAAAACTTGTTTTTTGAAGGATTTTGGAATGTTACATGGTAACATTAAAAATGTATAAGTATAACAGTGTCGTGTGAATTATTAGAAAAATGATGGTCCTATGGAATATTCTCATTTATTTATATTCTGAATTAACTTAAGACAAAATCTACTAACTGTTCTTTAAGCTTTGGACAGTCAATTTATTCTACTCTGTAACCTTTTTGTCAACTCTATCATATTTTCCTTCAGTTTTGTATTGTCATTTTATATTACATTGTAAATTCTTCTATCACAAAAGTTTTGTTGGCCTCTGACTTGCAATAGATGCAATTTTACAAGATGACACTCTAAAACTGAATGGAAATGGGGTTGTTGATTGAAGAGTTACAGAGTGGAATGAATGGGCTATAAGCTCAATGAACAATTACAAGGTAGTAATGTTGATACTCACTATCTAAATTTAACGCAGATAAAATAAATGATAATATTTCATAAGACCATTTATGTTTCTAATAATTTGCACAACACTGTAAGAAACTGTTGAAAAAAATACATTAAAACTCATATTTACAAATTTAACTCTAAGTATTGCAAGAAGTTGGTTTTACTGATTAATATCAACTTTGTTATAGGTACATAATTTTTGCAAAATATTGATGATATCTGAAGGATGCAGTCATTTACTATTTTTTTATAAGAATTTTTTATTTATGTTTTAACAGCACATTTTTAAACATCTAATTAATCTAGATCTTATAAGTAAATCTCACTTTTCTTTATTTACCTACTTTACATATTATCCAATTTTGGACATAATACTTGGTTAGTTACATGATTGGCCATTATTAGATTCCATAGTTTTGAAATACCTTCCTTTCTTGAATTGCCACAAAAGTTTACTAGAACTTCAATTGTGGTAACAAATACAGTGAAATCTCTCATAACGGACATGTCTGTTGTGCAGACAGTTTTTCCTGCACCGATCGAATGACAATATAGTTAGCGGACACTCTCTTGACCGGACACCCTCTTGGACGGACAAAATATCCGGAACCAAGGCCGTCCGCTCAAGAGAGATTCCACTGTACATTTACGTATTGAAATGCTGATAAATTACAAAAACTTACAAAATATAATACAGTAAGGAAATATATTGCCTTTCAAAGTAAAAATCAAAGAACAAAATTTAAAAAATATATGAATCTGTTTAAGCAACTTCTTTTATTGAAAGTGATGTATAAGTCACTAATTTGGTGTTCCTGCCTTGGTGAGTTTGTATTTAAGTACATAAAATTAGAGATGAAAAACATAACAATATCCAGTAATGTTATAGTTGTAATAATATGCAATACTTTTGTCTATTTATAGTAGTGTGACCATAATGAAAGTTGTGATCTTAACAAATCTTGATCCAGAAAAACCATTTTAACTACATGCAGTCAAGGTTGGTATTGAGCGAAAAAACTTATTCCCCTTGCACCATATGCAATTAGTTTCCAAGGTTTTAATAGTTGTTTCACACTCACAAATTCTATAACATTAGCTAATTATGAATGTCCAGCTGTGAATCTCAGGAAACTATAGCATTTATCAAAACTGTCTGGAAATTAGCATTACGATTAACAAAGACAGCATACATTTTGCCTTTGAAATCATCTGCATAAATTTGGACAGTAAACTATTTTCAGTAATATATTAAATGAAAAGCAGGTTATGCATTAGTTAGCGTTACTTGACCATATTAAGAATTTTTGTTATTTATTATTACATTCCCATACATATATATCATATGGAATCCCAATTGCAAGCACTGAAAAATACATATTTGACAGAAAGAAATGATACATGCATGAATGTTATCAGCATACGTTTCACATATCAAGTTTCTTTCTCCATTAGATTCTATTATCATAGTCAGGATCAAAATGCTTGTTGCTATGGTTGCATTAAAAAAAATTTTAATAATCACTTTGTTACCAGGCACCTGGAATATATGTAAAAAGACTTCCCGAGCATGATTTAGAAACAAAACATTATCGCTATTGTTTATGAGGAAAAGATCTTAAAGATACAGCAAACTAGCAATATGTTGTGTAAACTTTCAAATAAACATCAAGTGCAAATTTCGATACTCTAGTTAAAAACTTTAGAGCTATCTTCCCTTCAACAGAAACCAATGCATTGATGTGCAATTTTTAAACACAGAAAAATACATCCAATATGTATATAACACTAAAGGATTCGAAATGTAATTTCATCTCTGCATAAACTGATAAATGAACTTATTAAGTATTATAATAAAATAACAATTTACTTACTTTTACTCTGCAAGTTAAAATAATTTCAACAAAATGCATCCAGTGTTTACTATGATGCTTTAGAATATTACTCATCTTTCACAGCCTCCATTGAAATAAGGTATAACTGCTTACGAACATACCAATCTTTTACTGTATATTTCAAGCACTTCAACTATTATGCACCGACAGGAAACTAATTATAGTGAAATTCTTTTAATTTTAGCAAGATGTAGAACAGCAAAAAAACAATATCATTAGGCATGCTAAATCTTACATCTCCTTGCCCTTAAATATTTGTAGTTTTTTTAGGTTATACATCCTTTAATATCTTATAAATGTACTCAATATAAAACTAATAACTAGAACATCTAAAAAAGAATGCCACATTCATGTCAGAAGTAGATTTTCAAAAAAACTTCTAAAATCTAAACTACATTTTACAAAATGAGAAAATAAATCTTGTTTATAGAATTGTAATAGCACCTGCAGTAACGAACTAGCCATAACTTCAGTTAGATGCCCCTACTATGAAGTAAAATTGAAAAAAAAATTATTGGGTAACTGCTAATGTGCTGCTCTACAGACTATGGTCCGCATTCTGATCGCGGACGAAAACCTAGGTTCTCATCTGGGACGTGAACTAGATAATGACCGAACGTGTAATTTATTAGATAAACAATTTGTGTTTGAGATTGTTTAATAAAATTATACGCATTGTATTTCTTTAAAATGTGTATATCTAAATAAAAGAAATAATTATTGAGTTCATAATAAATTGTCTACTGAAATCTCTTTCTTTAATTAGAAGTATTTAGTATTATGCAGTCAATAATTTCTTTCATTGTGATAAAATGTTTTAACGAAATACGATACTTATAATTTTATTATACAAACTACCTCCAAGCTCAACTTATTTATTCAATAAATTACAGCAAACTTAATCATTGAGTCATTATCGAGTTCACGTCTCGGATGAGAACCTACGTTCACATCGGGAACCAGAACGCGGACAATAGTCTGTGATCTACTCAACAGTCCACAGCTGGATTTCTAAAATTCTAAGTTTCAATCTAACAGATTATAAGCAAAATTTTGAACTGTATTTATTATGCAAAATATAACTGAAATCAATTATTAAACATATTTCTTAGCATGTACCTAAACAGGAAAATAAACTATATTTTAATTTTCCATTACTGAAGCTACCGTCAAGATTCTCTGAACTTCTTTCTAGGTGCAAGTTTAATTTTAAAAGTTTTACTTGACATGAACATAGCTTTCCTTGTACGTAGAGCATTTGAAATGGTTCTTAATAAATATTGCGTAAAGAAAACCAAGCATATGGTCAATATTTTTCTTTCACAAGAAATGCCAATTGGTCAATGTTAGTTAGTCAACATCTTGCCAATATTTAGAAAAAGGACTTCACTAAACAAAAAAAGTACACTATAGTCTACTGTGAAAGTGATCAAAGAATATTGAAAGTGTGGTTACCATTCTCATTAACTATCGCTTTAAAGAACACTATTATTGCTTCAATAATCATAACTGATTATTAAAGTGAAAGTATTAAATTTACTAAAAATTATTTAAAAAGAACTTTGTCTCAACTAAAAAGAAAGAAAACTGATTTGAATTGAATCAAAGGCACACTGCATTAAATAATTTAGGCATTTAATCTATTATTTTTAACTGAAATGTTTTCAACGGAATCATTTTAGTCTAAGACGACTATATTCAGTTGTCAGTTTTATATGAATTTTTTTAAAATAAAATCAAAGTATACCATCAATATTTAAAGAAAGTCAATCTATTTATCAACTACAAAAAAAGTTACAACAAAAGTTCCTTATACATCCTAAATTGTTCAAATGCAAGTTACATAAATGATTTTCAACTGCATAACTGTTTTAACGAAACAGTTATTACTATACAAAACTTTTTATGGACATCTTAGATAAATATTTACAGAAAAATCAATTGCGCACTATTTATTAATATGGAATTATATAATTAAAAAAAAATGATATATTTTTGTAATCATACATAACATAATTATAAATAATGAAATAAAAATATCATGAAACACTCAAATGTCTCGGTAACACTGTTCATATTCCATTATTGTAATAAGCTTTCGTTGGTACAAAAGTATTATTATTTACAACCAGAATAAATTCTGGTATATGCAATTTAAAACATTTACAGAAAATATTTTTACATGTAAGTGATTTTTTTCAGCCGTTAAACAATATTATACTTAAAACTCACTTTCACAGTAATATGCTACATAGCATTACAACAAATAAAACTAATAAGAGTATACAATTACCTTAACATAATTAACCAGAAATAGTTAAACGTTTTGCATACAAAACATCTCGAGTAATGTGTATATGTGGCGTACAGTACGTGTTATACTATAAAGTTGGAATTTTTAATGACAGGATAATCCGTTCGACAAAAACTTGGAAAATAACACTTAAAGGACACCCTGTAATATTTACAGTTATCAGAAAAATTATACAGTCATTTATACAGCTACTTTATATCTATAAATTAGAAAAAAAACACAATTACCAAACAGTTAAGGGTCCTATTTACAGCTTTTAAATTATTAGTTTAGATCAAACAGTAAACATCTAAATCAAAACAGAATATTTTAACCTAATTGCAAAATAACGTCCATTAAAAGTAAATATAATAAAGCAATTATCAAAATAAATGAAGAGAAATAGTGTATAGCTCTTACCAACATATATCGTTCATTGTAGTGTACCGCTAGTCACTTCGTAAAAATAATTGAAAATTACTACTACAATCACAGATTAACAAGTAACATATTTTATAAAACTTTACACTATGCACATTTCCTTCAAGTTACGTTATATATCTATATTATATATATATATAAACTTTTATATATATATACTTTTTATTTTGTTAAGTAATATTTAGATAGAACTGCAAGACAATGTTCTTAAAAAAAAAAACCAACATAATAAGTGATTATTTAAAATGCAAAGAACTTTGTTTTGCAGGCAAAATCTAATAAACAATTCTTCCAGCTGTAGCCGAGTGTAACAATTCATGTAGGTGTGGGAGTTGTAGAAGAATCGAGATTAGTAAAGAAAGCTGATGTTTTACGCATCGTGATCAGCTTAGGAGAATCGGGCAGGTCTGGTGGTGACCCAATTGGTGATGGTGGTTCATCTGCAACCAACGTACTTGCGAGACAGCTAGGGCACCTGAACACACGGCCAAGCCGAGTGACAGGCTACTTCATTACCCGCAAAAGATGTGAAGATTATACTCAATTTTCTTCACAAAAAAAAACAAAATTCAAAACATAAGCATTTCATATTGAAAATAATAAAATGAAAATTAAAAACACAAATATAAACCGGATGTTTATTTACATGTAAAGAAAAAAAAATACAAAAATGAATCATTTGCAGGAGTTAAATCTTTTTACTTATTTATATCTATCTTTTGAATAATTTATTATAGTACAGTATCTTTTTCATGTATTTTATTAAAAAAAAGATTATTTTCCAATGAATAACATAATATTTTTACAAATGATAAATATTTTTAGTAGGAGTACATTCATCAAAAATAGAAGCAGTGCTGCTACCAATTACAAAAATGAAACAATTACTAATAACTCCCCAAAACTAATTATATTCTTATTTAAAATGAATTTTGCTACTAAATTTAATAAACTTAGGAGTAGCAACACTGCCTGATACGCAGGCAAATATGTGGCTGAGTGATAATTTAATTTACCTTCCAGCTACTCACCTACTCCTACAACAGACAGATTGCCTGTAAGTGGAGTAGGGGACGAAGACCCAACCGCCATCATTCTACATTGTTCTTTTACTACAGGATCTGTAAATATCAAAATATTGCTATATATTGTTCAAGTGTGTTAATTTGCTCTAAACAACTTACAAAAATAGGCATGCTCCATTGCATCACGAGCCGTCAGTCGTTCTAAATGGTCATAACGTAATAACTTATCCAAGAAATCTAGTGCTTCGGGTGATACCAAATGTTGGTTTTCACTGTGAACAAAGCGCTCCCATCTTTTACGTGAATGCCTATGGAATATTAAGATATTAGATACTTTATCGAAATTTATTAAATGAGGATTGCCAGATGCTCAATATACTATCCACGTGTATACAGGATCCTGAAGGATTCAGTAAGTACACCTAATGGCTGAAGCGACCCATCTAACTGCCTGTCCGTCTAAAAGGCTGTCTGGGAGCGGCTTACACAAGCCGCTCGCTGTATGTACATACTGAAAACTTCAGGATCTGTATATATTATTGTGTTCAAGCTTTTCAAATATTTAATGAGTTCTCTATAAAATACATAATTTATTATAAGGGGGTATACTAGAACAACCGATTACAATGCTATACCGAAGACAACTCTGTAAAAATGGTAAAAAGGTTTTTTTCCACATTATTGATAAGGTAGTTATACTGGGTGCGCCATTAATTTTTGACCCTTTACAAACCTATATAACTTTTGAACTAATTGAGATAATTAAATGTGGCGTTCACCGAGTCTTCTTATTTTTAAAGTTTTTTTTTAGTTTTCGTCTTTTTTAGGACAACTTTGTGATTTCAAATGGAACACCCTGTGTATTTTTTTACAGTTGGAAACCCCATTGTTTCTCCTTGCTGAAAGTGCTATATTTGTCATGGTTATTACACAGGGTGTTGGTTTTATAAGCTCTTAAAATGAGTACTACATGTTATTGAAATGTTACGAAAAAAGATATATCTTTAACAACAGTATCACCGAGGGGTATGACAACTTTATAAAGCTCATAAATAAATGTTTCGAGTTGATGGACAGCATTTTGAACATCTTTTATAACTAATGTTCAGTGATTTGTTTATTTCTTAATTGTTTAATGTTTAAATAAGTATCCTGTTACCCTTTGTTAGATCGAGTTTCATATGTACATCTTGAATATTAGCAATTGAAGTAACATGTAATTGTCAATAAACTAATTTGACGTTGACAGTGATGTTTTCTTTAATTTCCATAGTCTACTTTGTGAATCATTATATTTTTTCGTAGCATTTCAATAACATGTAATATTCATATGATTGAATCCATCATTAGCACTAGGTGAAACATTTTAACACTTGGCCAACTGTTTTTATTTACTAATGTTGTATTCATTTTAACACCCTTTATAATAATCATGAAATAAATCAAAGGGAAACAATGGGCTTTCCAACTGTGAAAAAATATACAGAGTGTTGCATTTGAAATCACAAAGTTGACCTATCCCCAAAAATACACTGTCATTTCCGATTAAACCCAAAGTAGCCAAAATGGATGGATACTCGGAAAAAACTTTAAAAATACGAATAAGACTGGTGAACAACGTATTTCATTACCTCAATTAGTTCAAAAGTAATATAGGTTTATAAAAGGTCAACAAACAAACTAAATATAAGAGTAATATAAAAAAGCTGGTTGTGTAGTCACTTGAAAATAATGAAACATGGAAGTTTCAAGAATGTTCATGTATTCTACTGTAGCAACTCACACCAACTTTCATTACCATCAACCAATGGTTACTTTGATCATTTGCCATTCAATTTTTAAAATTCGTTAAATATACTTTTTGAAGCAGGTTTTTAAAATTGTTCTTGCGATATTGCACAAGAATTAGTGTAGAAATTAATTAATTAATCAAATGCAGGCTACTTTAACCAATATCTTCAGTGATATTTTTGAATAGTGAAGTAGCTCTGATCCAACATAAATTTGATGACACTATTTTTATTTTATTTTTGTCACAACACACTGTGTCTTGCCTTATCGTCACAGGATCCTCCAACCTTTATACAAGAAATCTGAGCAGGTGACCTGGTCACCTTAATAGTTTCAATATTTCTAGGGCTCATCAAAATGTTGATGGCTTGGGGGACAGGAAATTAATGTCGATTCTTGCAGTCTCAACTTAGGATAAGGTCGAAAGTATACTGGAAAGGTTGATCTTACCAATTAGCTCATGGGCTAGCATCCACCTTCCCTATAGAAACGCAGAGTTGTGCAACAACCTTCTCAAGTCTTAAAATTACCTGCAAAATTACGTTAGATTCTAATTAATAATGACTGAAACAATACGGTCACCGGAGTGACATTGGTGATCTCCAAGGGCCATACAATCAGGTTTTTTATGTAAACGTTGGAGGATCCGTTGTACTGGAATGAGAAGCTCTCAAATAACACTCAACATGACAAGATTCCCGCAGTAACCTTTTGTGATCTCTAAAGATCTTGGCGCTTTGCTAGCAAAAGTTCACAAGACATTCAAAGTGATTGAAGTAGCCCCAGTTGACAGTACTGAAAAAGTTGACATGCTTTTTTTCATCCATAAAATAAATGACTTGAGAAACTAGCAACACATTTCAAATCCTACAGGTCTGTATCAAATAATAACCAAGATCATGATAGTCCTAAGCCTAAAAGTCAAATAAATTATGTATTTCATTTTATTAAAATGATTTATTATCTAATGGTTTATTACATATATTTCAATTTGAAAATATATTATTTGTACCATTAATTTCTTTTTTAACCAGCATCTTCAAGAGCAATAAAATTTCAGACAAAAAAGGTTCATATTACAAAACAACTAAAATTGGTCACAGAGCTTTTTGACTTAGGAGGGCTTGACTGGTACAAATTGTTCCGCACTATTTAGAAATAATTCTTTTGACTTTTTGAACCTAAATCTAATTTTTCATGCACTATGATTCATAGTTGAAATAATTGTAAATCTGGCAATCCTATGTTATCTGTAAAACATAGCATACTAACCTTCCAAGAATGTCATTGAACCTAGGATCTAATTCTATGTGATATTTATCGAGATATTCAAACAGTTCTTCTGTTCCAAGCACTTTAGCTATACGAACTAACTGATCATAATTATCATGGCCATGGAAAAAAGGTTCTTTTCTAAATATCATAGAAGCCAGCATACAACCCAATGACCACATATCCAATGAATAATCATACATCTGATAATCTACCAGTAATTCAGGTCCTTTAAAGTACCTCGATGCTACTCGAACATTATATTCTTGACCTGGATGATAGAATTCTGCTAAGCCCCAATCTATTAAGCGCAATTTTCTATTTTCATGATCTATCATTACATTATGTGGCTTTACATCCCTTGAGAAAATATTTTAAAAAATTAGTACAATTCATTTATATAAAACTATTAAATACTTACCTATGCATTATTCCCATACTGTGACAATAATCCAGTGCCTTGAGCAATTCATATAAATAATAGCGAATATCAAAATCGGTAAGCGTTTGGTATAATTGTTTGAAGTCTGTGTTATTCACATGCTCAAATATAAGAGCAGGAGTACGAGAGACTGGATCCTTAACTACTGCTTGAAGCGTTATTATATTTGTACCTCCACGTAAATTCTCTAATATTTTTATTTCTCGTTTAATTTTTTTCTTTTTGACTGGCTGTAAAAGAGTATTTCAAAAATTGCTTAATTAATAGGGTTGTAACATGTGTACTAGATATTTAGAAAAATAAAACATTCACGACTGCTTAGTTGTTATTTTAGTTTTCTTTTTGCTCACCACTACAAATACAGGATAACAGTTAATACAGCAGCTATTAGATATATTAGTAACATGAAAGGATGCAACAAACAAGAAAATTCCATAATATAAAATAAGTAACCTATAAATTCCTCATGCTAATGGAGGGGAATATTATGACAAGCGGCACATCGTATTAATCTCCATAAGTGTGGTGCAAGCTTCAGTGCACAAACTATTTCGACAAATACAGGGTCCGTAGCAAACTATACTCAAAAACATATGAAAATATGTAGCTGAAAAATTAAAAATATTTACTATTTGTGCAGTAAAAAAACATAATATGTATAAAATATGTAATTCGATAGTATATTAAAGTATTAGTTTCATTAGACGCTAAAACGTCTTATGAAACGAATACTTTATACTATTTTTTCTATTTGCGTTATTTCATTATTAAATAATTAAAAAGATTACTGAGTTTTAAATAAAATTTTTTAGGGATATTTTGGTAAGTAGCATGACAGTTGGCAACACTAGAAATTATGCAATTGTTTTTCACATAGCCTTGCTAACTTTAGGTAATCCGCGCGACGTATGAATTCCCATCCTTGTCTGATACACACAAAGCCTGTTTAGCAGCAGGACCTCATTCAAATTTGCCAGGTGTATTATACGTACTGTTGAAAATTATTATAAATTCAAAGTAGAATTATGCCAAAATATGTGTGACAAATGATAATTGATACTTAATGAATTAAAAAATTGTTATTTACCTTATTTGGTAAAGACATTAATGAGATATAAATGCAATAGTATTTTCAGCAAAGAATGATGTTTGTTAACAAAAATAATTATAAGGTAAAGATATAAAATTTTATGACACTTTAGTAAAAACTATTATGCCCTTAACGGGACTGCGCCTAGCAATGTTAGTTTAGGGACCGTTGCATTCCAGTATTTCTAGTTACAAGAGTTGACTGCATAAATAAGATAACTTTGACATGAACAGCTGCCTAACAGTGATATCAACTTTAAAAAATAAAATGTTACTGCTTCCAGTATTCTAATAAATTTCATTAGGATACACAAATATAAAAAATCATTTAAAACTTTAAGAAACACTTTATTTTGTAGTAAAAGTTTCATAAAAGAAAACAATATCAATAGAAAATTTTTAAGAAATCAATAGAAATTCTTTGTTCGTAAGCGCAATGGCCGCAACGTCATGTGTCACATATTCAGCAACAGTCACATATGGCCAAACTGGGTTGTGGCTACATTCCGCCACCGGAAACTTATTTTATAGGACGAGTAAATAAAGATTTCAAAAATATTAACTACTAAGTTAGTAGTGATATGTAGTACTATGAAAAATATGTAGTTTTTCATAAAATATGTAGCAAATACGGACCCTGCAAATAAATATAAATAATGAGAAGCTGGGGCAGCATCTTGGATTTTTGCATAAGAATTCCTGTAGCGTGTTAAACAACACCCTAAAAGTCTCAATCCATAGATAATGAACAAACCAGCAGTTAGCAAGGGAACCCCTCCCCTCAAAAAACAAACAATTTTCTCAGAAACTATTGATTTTACGGAGATGAAGATGGTAAGATGATACAAAATGTAATAATAATCTTTATTCAATTGCCTACCAAAAAAAAGTTAAGACATATTTTTGTTGTATTTCATTCTATTTTTGTGTAATCAAAAAAAGAGGACATGTCATATACAGATTACAATCTGTACCGATGCATTCACACAAGAAACATTTTGGGGTGTGACATTTTGTGACTTTATATTCATTTATCTTGTAAATCAACTAGCCCAAGAACTATTCATACCAAGAAGACTAAGGTACACGACCTCATCCCTTGGCCCAACCAGGTTTAAGCCTTTTACTTACTTGGTAGTAACATCAATGGATGGACCGCCCTAAAACCACTAACACTCTTAGAGCTGTTTTACACATCCGAGTTTTTATGCAAAATTCTTAACCAAATTTTTCAACAAAGTTTTGGTAAAGAAACTTTGACGTTGATAAATAACAGCTGTATTACACATAGCAATAAGATTCTGTTCAAATTTATGGTATGCACGCGTGTTTACAAAGCAGCTGGGTGTTCATTGTAAACAAAGAATGACGTCGTATAAAAATAGTTAGTGTATTCAGAAATATTTGTTTACTATTAATAAAAATATTATTAATAAATATGCGTGATATTTTCATGCCATTTGTGTTAAGACTTTAAAATATATTTTATAAACAATTACAAATAGTTAATTAACCTTTATTTTAGAATACAGTATAATTTAATATTAACTTATAACATACAATAAGAAAGTTAACGAATTCTGGACCTGTTATACTGCAAAAGCCATTTGCATTTTGTCCACTTCAATAAATAAAATAAAACTAACGACATTTTGCGCACCAAGCGATTAAATGTTACTTGATTCTTAGCTTTATTATCATTGCAAGGTTGTTTTAATAATATTTTACAAAGCGAATAACCATTTTTAAAAACAAAATAAACCAATGTGTTGCATGTCAACTACGAGTGTTTTGTGCGCATTTCTTCGCGTTGATTACTTGCAAATTTATAAAATTTTTAGGAATTGTTTTATTGTGAAACTATTCACAATAAATTTCAGAATAAAAATGTTGTAATACACGTCACAGTTTCTTTACCAAAACTTTGTTGAAAAATTTTAGCAAAAATTTGGTTAAGAATTTTGCATAAAAACTCGGATGTGTAAAACAGCTCTTACACAATTTGCTTATTACTCACTTATGTTAATAAGAGTATATGAAGTATCCAAGAATAATTCAAGTCAAGTATAGTCGGGCCTGCAGAAGTTGGTTTTTATGGCTCTGAGATTCAAGTATCGGCAGTAATACCTTTTGTTAAATTTTTAGACTCAAGTACCAACAGTAACAACTATTGTTAAATTATCTTAGAAAGAGCATTCAACAACAGTTGTATAGAATTGCATTCAGAGCCGTCTTCTTTTCTTTTTTGAGGTAATATAATTTAAGTAGTACGGAATAGAAACAATTCATGTTTTTGGAATTTATATTACAATTTTATTATGTCAATTGAAAATTGATACTACATAAATGAATAATATAAATAGGATGCAAAAATACAAAGAAAGGAATTTCTTATGTTTCGAAACTTTAGACTTTCCCTTAATTCTTTTGAGAGTAGGAATACGATTTTTTTCCAAAACATATAAATTTCAATTTGGAAAAACCCGTTTATACCCTTACCGTACCAAACCGCATTTAACAGGTATAACAAACAAAAAGGAATATTTTATTTGTGTTTCTTATCTTTTAACTTCCTTTTTTGTGTCTTAATAAATGGATTTTATAAAAATTTAAAGTTATACCTTTAAAAAATTTCCTAAATACTTACTTGGTAACATTTGACAGAATCCTTTTATTTAAGTGAGTAAGCCTATAACAGTTCTTTGTTGGAATAATCACTATTGTTGTGAAATACCGGTCATAAAAACCAATTTCTGTGAGCCAAACTATACCAGTTATCTACCTTAATCTTAAAACCTTGTAGTACTGCATATATTTTTACATGGTGGCCAACTTTTAAATTCAAGGTTTTTTCCCGCTTTTCCAGATCGTAAAATATCATTTTTCCCCAGTTCTTTCCTTCAACAATCTATACATACACATATTGATGATCAAATTATTAGTTTAGAATTAATAATAACTGAACATAAAACTTCACTTGAAGCCCTTTTTTTATTGCTGAAAGAGCCTAAATAACCAAATAACGATCAAAAATGGATCAGCTTAACTGAACTTTGTAAAATAGGACATTCAAGTATTAGTTTCATAAGCTATGTTTTCAGCGCACGTGTATCGGGGAGTTTTCCAAGGACAAGTACACTAAAACGTCTTATGAAACGAATACTTTATAGAAGTACTATTTTTTCTATTTACTTTATTTTCTAATCATTTAAAAAATAATAACTTAGTTTTTAAATCAAATTTGTTAGGGAAGCTTTAAGTTTTTTGAGAATTGGCAACACTCAAAATTCCAATTCTGCATTGGTTTTTAAATTTACAGCGTAAATAGGTTTGACGTTTTAAGAACAGCTATTCAACAGCAATATCAACTTTAAAAAATAAAATGTTACTGTTTCCAATATTCTTTTCAGAGCCTTCATTTGGACAGGCAAATAGAGAAAAGTACTTTTTATATTTGCGAGTCCAAAAGAGATTTATTTGAATACTGGAAACAGTAACATTTTATTTTTTAAAGTTGATATCACTGTTAGGCAGGTGCTCTTAGAATGTCAAACTTATCTTATTTACGCAGTGACCTACATATGTTTTTGTTTTCACTAATGTATTCAAAATTTCTCGTTTCTCTTTTCTAATATGTATATATGGATGTTATGTATTATTATTTTGTCTTTATTCTGTAATGGAGCTCTTGAGCTTGTTGAATAAAGTAATATTATTATTATTAACCTTTGTAACTGGAATAAAAGTTGCAAAACATTGTAGGTGCCACGCGCTGTAGCCCTGTTACGGGCTTAACAATTTTAACTTTATGATTAACGAAATTTTTAATACTGTCATCATGAGATGCATTGTGTTGTGTAGGTATAAGTGCAATATGTTCACGATAAACATAACATAATAAAATAATCTAATTTCATAAAATTTTATGCTTTTACCTTATAATTTATCTAAAATATTCAATGAATAATTACTTTTCTTAACAAAAATCATTCTTTGCTGAAAATACTATTGCATTTATCTCAGTAATTTCTTTAACCAATAAAGTATTTATTCTATGAAATAAAATATATTCTTATTTCATCGAATTTTTTAATTCATTAACTAGCAATTATCATTTATGTCATAATTATATTGGCATACATTCTACTTTGAATTTATAATTTTTAACAGTACAAGAACTTTACATATAATATAGCTAGCAAATTTGAACAAGATCCTGCCGCTTAATGGCCTTTGTGTGTATCAAACAAGGATGGGAATTCCTATGTTGCACATGCTACCTAAAGTTAGAAAGGCTACGTAAAAAACAAATGCAAAATTCTTGGTGTTGCCAACTGCCCTACTACTTATCAAAATATCCCTAACAAATTTTCGTTTCACAAGATGGTTAAGGGCACTTGTTCTTGGCAGAACACTTCCCGCTACACGATCGTTTTCTAAACTTGGACTCGTGCACTAAAAACGTGTCTTATAAAGCTAATACTTTAATATACTATTTTTTCCAGCCAAATTAAAACATGACACTTTTAATGGCATTTTTAAAAGATCAAGATGACGTTTTTGTAACAAGGAAAATGAGTCTTTTTAATCCTAGACTTAAAAATATTTTTAACTCTGTTAATATTTTAACATTGTATAGTGAAACTTCTTTTTAATAAACTTACGTTTTACGAAATTCTCTGTTGAACGAGTTTTTAATGGAATTCTGCCATTTGAGTAATTCACTATATGATTTTTACCCTATTTTACGAAGTAAAATTCTATTTAGTAAATTAAAATATGAGCAGTTTTCTATGAAAAGTTAAGAGTTAAAACTAATATGGTTATAATCCAACTTGCAAAGGATTTATAGTCCTTTATTTACACATTTTGAAAGAAGACACTGGAAATTTTTGTCATTGTCTAATTCTCAGAATTTAAGAGGGTGTAATACCTTTTGTTATTAGATTTCAATATTGGACTTCCCAAAGTGAGACATAAAATCAAAACATTAAAAAAACCTCCAGTTTTACATGTGATATAATTAGTGATGTAAATGAAAAAAAACCAAAAGGTTTTTTTCAAAAAAAACCATACGTGTCTGTTTTTTTTCTGAATCTGTTTTTTTTTCAGATATAGACATAATTTCGAATATTATGTCTATATCAGTCTACATGTCTATAATGTTCCTTATTGTTCATTTTCTTGTCTGAGAGGATTGTGCAGTTTCACAAGTAGAATCATCGATTATTAATCGTACTACGAGTTATATTCGATGAGAGAAAATTTGAATCAAATTATGTTCTTAGAAACAGATCAAAATCAGGTAATATGATCACTTGTTTTTTACTATTGGTGTGATAGCTTTGTAATTAAGCAAATTAATAAGTTCCGATGGTTGATTTAACATCATGTGTCATTATAGAATACTACTAGTGGTCCCAATTTTGCCAATAATTTTGAATGTCATAACACAAGTAGTTGATCGAGATGAAAATTGTGATGAGTGCAAAGCACAACTCGCACTTATCGTCTGAATCACTACAAGTATAATCTAATATGATGGCCAAGATTACCAAAAAATTGGGACTAAAAGTGAAATTCATGTGAAAATTTAACAAATTATCTCTGTAATTATCACCAATGGTGATTATTGTTGTAATCAGCATTACTAATTGGTTTGTCTAAATTTATGACATTTGATTAGTTGATAAATAATGTGTTGAATTGTCACTGTAATATAATTCAATGTTTTAAAAAAATAGCTACTAAATATGTAACTTTTGCAGTAAAACTAAAGGACAGTAAATATATTGACCTATGCCCTGATCTTGCTATAAGATTTTCTTGTTTTTATCTATTGATTTACTAAATATAATAGTCCTCACCATCAGTTCAAATCTTAAATTGAAGGTTATAGGTCATTGATACATGTATATTTGAAAAGTAATCAGTTGGTCTCTTGTTTCCCTAATCATTACAAGAAGTTTTTATTATTAAGCACCCATCTGCTGAAAAAAAACAGAAAGGTATAATTCTGTGCAGTTCTTTTTACAAAAACATGTCTGAAAGCAAACGAAACCAGAAATGCTTAAGCGTTTTAGAAAAAAAAAAAAAGTAAACTTTAAATAAAATTGATAGTGGATGCAAAAAGAAAGATGTGGCACGTTAAAATATAAATTTTTTAAAATCATAAATCAATTTCAAGTAAATATTAGATGTTAATTATGTAGGACAATAAATTACTGATGTAGATAAAATTTTGTTTTAATTTGTTTTTATTGTGTTTATTAAATGTTTTCCTTTTTACAAAATTTCTATTTAACGAACATTTTTCTTATAGAAGATTTTCAAATAGAAGTTCCACTATATTTAATCCTAGGAGAAAGAAATAGCATGTGCTATACGGATTAAAAGTCACTTTGTTTGACTCGCAATTTCTGCAGTTACTTGGCTATGCTGCGCTTTGCCTCGCAAATGCAAATATAATTGCTCGTCAAACAAAGTGCCACTTTTAAACCTAATGACACAATATACTATTATTTTTCAAATATTTTTTTATTTATCCACGAAAAAGAAATTCCCGACTTTGGTCACAAATTCAAGGTTTTTTCCCGGTATTCCAAGGTTTCCAGGTTCGCTGGTCACCGTGTTTTAATAGTTAATTTATTTAATTAGTTAATAGGTACATTTTTTTGCCTACCTGAAGAGAAAGTGTGTTCTAAATGTCCTGTTTTGAGGGCAGTTATGGGTTCTTTTCTACCCTCTTAATACATCTATACTGGCTGCTACTAGATATACCGGTTAAAAATGTATATCGATATAAAAGCATTCATAAAAACAGCAAAACGATGCGATATAGAAGAGGAATATTATATTATAATATTCCCCTTCTTTATCGCATCGTTTTACTATTTTTATGAATGCTTTTTATTTCCCATACCAAGCCCATGCGTTTTCCAACCGATAAATGTAATAAATTATAAACAAAAGTTTACTTATTACTATTAGTTTTTTTGTTACTCTTAAGGGGAATCTTATCAGTACTCGAGAATGTATTAATATAAACTTAAACTTGTTACAAAATCAGGGACATTTTTGAAGATAAAAAAAATTTTTCTGAAAGAAAACAATTTGATCTATTGAACACGGCTGTTGTTTTTTGAAGTTTTGTTTAATTCTTTAAATATATGAAAGTAAATTTGATTAAAATGACTCCACTCTGCATTAAAATATTTCACTATATTATTATAAAAATATGTTTTATTATTATTGTTTACAATTACATCAACAGCAACACACGTATATAACATATGAACAAGCACCTCTTTTAAATAACTTGAAAATCTTGAATTATTGTACTGCACATAATTACGTGATGCCACTCGAATAGATGGTACCACTCAAATAGCAGTAGACTGCACATCACGTCTTTATCGTGTTATGACCATTATGTTAATTTAATATAAATTATTAAAACCATCTGGCATTATTTTCATCTTCATTCATTCCATCACATCCCTATAGCATAAGTTCGTTTTAATTTAAGGTTAATTGCATTACTTTTTAGAATTTGGAATTCTGTGTAAGAAAAAATTTTTGTATGTCACTCATTTGCCGCCCTTAGTTATCCGCTGCCTCACTTTTCTCAGGCTCAAGACACACAATACTATTTCTTAGCTACTTCATGAATACGAAATAAAAAAATGCGTTCAGGAATTTCTCGAATAAATGCACTGGCACAAAGTTGCAGTCTAAATATACATTACACAAAAAGAACACAAGCTACAACAAAAATGTATCTAACCCTTTTTGTAGTAAACTTTATTTTATTTCACCACATTAATAAACAAACTTGACCTAAATCACGCCCAATAGTTTTTAAGAAATTAATCATTTTAAGGAGTGATTTTTCCCTAGCTAACTCTTGGGGCTAATCACCTAAAGATTGGGACTTTTATTTAACAAGTCATAGGAAGAAAAGGCTTATTCACCAATCCAAAACACTAGCCCATTTTCCTCAAAATATGATTTAAGCTGACTTGGACTTATACGGTATAAGAAATGAATTTTAGAGAAAATATGTCAAAGAACCTACGTACCAATACTAAATTTTACATCAGGCTTGACACTCGAATTCTCGCTAAGTTCAGTTTGACCTATGCATACAATTTTTTTTATCTTGAAAGTTTTGTAACAATGAAGCATTTACAGTAATAGAATTGGAGGAAATAGTGATAATCACACAATTCAAGATGTATACTGTTGGATAGATCTCGAAGTATCCTAGAAGATAAAAATAATATGCCAAGTATCATATCAGAAACTTTTAACTTTTTTTTCCCAATATAAAACATTGGCATATTTTATATTTTAAGTATACCATTGCATCACAGTCTCCCTAATATCTTTATTGGAAAGAAGACACAAATATGTATGGGCAGTGCACGTTTATTTAGTTTATATTTAGTATTGAAGTAACATTCTAAAACCAATCAAAACAGCAGCATTGTGTATGGATAAGGAAACAAGCATACCGAGGAGTTCATACAACTAGGAGTGGGCACACCAGCTATGCTGGCTTAAATCATGTGTGCACACACTACTACTACTGCATTATTCTTCTAGTAGGGTGGAACTTCTCTGTATGTACGGACAATGAAACAGGAAAAATTCTAAAAAACATGCACAAGCTTTTGTTGTTTTTGTAAAGCATTTACTTTGAATTGATAAAATAGTTTTAGATGTATTCAATGAGTAATACAAGGTTTTTCTACACAATTTATTTTTAAAATAGACAATTTAACAAGTGGATTAAAAAAAAATTCAAAGAACCTCCAAGACAGTACTTCTCAACCTTTTGTAAAAGCTGTGCCACATAAGCAAAAATTCAAACCTATCTGTAACCCTGTATTGATGTCACCTACATTCCTAGAAGGGTGACATAAGTTGAAAATGGATGGATGTCTTAATTTTCACTTATCCACTAATTCACTAATCCAAGTTCTGTATAACTAAAATAAACATTGTACAGTATTCGACAAGAATTTAATCATCCATTGATTGAATGGGTTAAGCTACGATCACACACGGCTACTTTTGCAGCGCAGTTTTAGAGTTTCGCGTGGTGTTCACACATATCCTAAAAGTAGCGCGAAGCATGCAAGTTTTTCTACTGCAGCTACCCTCTTTAAAGCTGCAAGCCTAATAAAAGGCTGCAATAGTGTTCACACACAACACGCTTTTCCAGCATGCAACCCAACAGCTGCAGCATAGGTGCAGTATTCTATTATTATTATATTTTATGATTCTTTAGTGTTTCATCTTGTGCGTGTCGGTTTTTAACAAGTTTGAATTAATAAGAAACATTAATTTGTGTCCATTATGGGTGTAATTAAGCTAACTGCAACCAGTTTATTAGCTGTTCTCTTATTAAGGGGATGCATTAATACAGACTTAAATTTGTTAGAAAATCAGGGACATCTTTGAAATTAAAAACAAATACTGCCTTTTTTCTGAATGGAAATGATCTGCTCTGTTGAACGAGGGTGTTTGTTTTGTTTATTTTATTTAATTCTTTAAAAAAATTAAAGTAAATCTGATTAAAATGATTCTACTTTGCATTAAAATATTTTGCTATACTATTTATTATAAGAACTACAAAAAGTTCTTTACAACGTAATTACGTTTAGAAAAACCCATAACAAAGTAATTTTGCATTATTGAGAAAGGCGACACCTTTAATAAAAAACAAAACACACTCTCCACATCAAGGTTAGATTGATACTGCAGGCGCAGCCGCTGCAAAAGTTTCAACCAAATATATATTTTTTGCAGTCATCGCAACTCTTAAAAATTCCATTCATACGCGGCAACTTTTTGAACTGCGCGCAGCAAACAAATACTGCATGCAACCGACTTGCATGCACTACTTTTAAGGTTGCAGAGGAGTTCACACTAGGATTCACATGTGCTGCGCTGCTTTTTATGCTGCACTGCAGCAAAAGTAGCCGTGTGTGATCTTAGCTTTAATTTGAGTTGTCTAGATTCAAAACCCGCTATAGTCAACTCACGTAACTCTTCAGAAATACTAAGATTCAAAACTGATGTAAAACATTTATGATCTATATGCAGAATAGCAGCTTTTGAAATTAAATTTAAACTTTAAACAATGATAATGATGTACCCAAAACCGTATTAGTTCAAAACTGCCAAAAATGTGGTATAGTGGATTTTAAAACTAGACTAATTTGAAATCTGACCGTAGAGGGCATTTGTGCTCTTTCAAAAGCAAGCAACGCCATTATGCTAAATACATAGTGAATATCTCATACCTAATAATATTACCAATTGTGCAATATTATCAAAGATGAAAATTGTAACAAAATGAAATAAACCTAGTGACCTTAATTGAACACGTCAAGAGTTGGCTCAAGTAGTGTGGTATATCTCAAAAGAACCAAAGTAATCACTTTGTAGTCATTTATCTATTAGTTATGGACATATTTTCATTTATACTATAACATTGCAAAGTGCAATAACCAATCATTATATAAATTGTAAAAGGCATCCTCCTTCTTGTTTTTTCACTCATATCTCAAAAATGTTGTATAAAGTAGTTGGAGTAAGTATAGGAGCTTATCGATAGCTTTCATTTTGCATAATAAACCCTTAAGGGCCAGTTGCATAAAACATCGTTAACTATATAATTAGTCTGATGTGGATGATGATTGGTTAATTCAAGGCAAGTGTTGTAGTGTGATGGGTTCTTTTAAATCCGTTGTTAGGTTTTAGCCAATCAGGTTGCTCAACCACGTGATCACTTTGACAATGTGGTTAACTACATTTTATGCAAGTGGCCCTAACTGTTACATGATATAGAAATAAAACCCTTATATACTATGATTTTCAGGCCTGTTCTCATAAACGAACAATGGGCCTTGTAGGTAGTATATATACAAGGTATGATCAATATCAGACTGGGCTGCTAGCCAACCAATAAGACCAAGCACACTAGAGAAGCATGTGTTTGGGAACCTGTGGTCTAGCCCAGAGATAGGTGTCTGCAGGCACTGTAAAGTCATTGAGGGCAGTGCTATTTAGTAAAGAGGTTGCCTACCACTTTTTTTTTCTGTCTGCCTTATTGGCACCGGTCGCACTGCAACCTAAAAGGCTTAGTGTACTATAACAAGTTAATCACAACCAGTCTGTAATGGTAGTACCCTGTATTAATAGATACAGGTTTCTCGCTTGATGTGTGATGAAGTCTTTCAGTTCCAACGAGAGTTGTCCAAAAATACGCTTTCTTTTTCTATTCAGCACATCGCATTTGCATAAAATATGCATAGCCGTTTCTGGTCCCTCGTTGCAGAGTCTGCAAGTGAGGTCTCAATTGCATTTCCTGATCTTACACAGGTGTTCCTTATCGATAGCATGCCCCGTTAGTATGTCCGTAATGATCTTGAGTTGCAACCTATTTTAGTTCTGTTGCTTTTTTTTGGCAAGGTCTGCCAATGAATGCCTTGCTATGGTTGTATCCTGGTCGATTAGTCCAGTAGATGCTGTGCTTAGTGCGAGACCAGTCATTGATGTAGCCCCGGACTGCACTTCTTGGTACTCCCAAGGCAGGTTCTGAGCCAGGAAAAACCTTGGCAGAGCCCTGCCTGGCTTTTTAATTGTCTTCAATTCTGCAGTGGCCTGGTGCCCGAAGCAGTGCAACAGTGTTTTGATCTGTCAGTTCATCAAGTTCCATAAAACATTCCCATATCACTCTAGAATAAACGTTAGAACTCGAAAGAGCTTTTAGAGCTGCTTGACTGTCTGATATGATATAGATCCGCTTATTTCTATAAGCCCTCCTTGTAAATCACTGGTGTAGGGAAAATAGGGAAATCTGCTACAAAGACACTTGCAATGCTTAGTGAGCAGAATTCAGTGTTTTGGGTGGTATGCAGATTTTAAAAATGGCCGAACATCCTCGGAAAATGATAAGAAGCCTGCATACCACCACACCATCCGAAAATGTCGCAGAAATTCAAAAATTACTTTAAGCTGATCAGCGAATAATCATCAGAGGCTATTATGAAATAGTTAGTTTATCTTTTTGAACAGTTGCAGTGCAAGCAAGTGCAACCAAGTAGTGTTGATTGTGTTTTTCGACATCTAGGGCATTGTGCACCATGAGTTTGTATGTTATGGACAAATTTGCATAAAATGTGTATCAATGCACTTGGCTCAATACTTGTAAGCATACTGATGCACAAGAGTCTAGACCAGGGGCATCCCTAGACACTTGGCTGCCCGTGTGCGAAGATTATTACTGCTGACCCCAATTTTTATACAGGGTGTATTATCGGTTTTGTTACATAGGCGAATATCATGTAAAAACAGAATTTCTCAAATATTGACCCCCCCCTAATTATTTTAGAGGAAAAGTCACTATAGCAAACTCATAGATCTTATTTAGCACCCTGTGTTAAATATATTAATATTTTAATATTTTTTTTTTAATATTTATTTAATATACGGGATACCCCCATTACAATATAAAATGTATTAAAAAAAATATATATATATTTTTGATGATATCTGTATAGTACTTAAATTATTAACAATAACAATATAAATTCTTAAAGATTAACAATAACAATTATAAAAGCTTTCAACAATCATAAATATATAATAATCTACTCATTAAGTTATAAATTACATATAAATTTGCATTTGATGTCTTTGAATTTCATTTTTACTAGGTATTTCTAAATTCTGTAATTTTTGGTAAACAAGTAGTAAAAAGATCAATATTGTGTTCATTTACAGTAAGGTCTACAACTTTGCTATAGTGAATTTTCCACTAAAATAATTAGGGGAGCCAATACTCGAGAAACTGTGCTTTTACATGCTAATTGTATGTATTTGATTGATCAGACTCATAGCAATACAACAGATCAGACAACAGTTTTAAATTTACTGTTAATTTGTAACAAATGTTGTAACAAAAGTATGTTTAAATATTAGAAAAATGAGTACAATTTAGCATGTCTAACCCCAACTATTTTAATAGCATCATATATTATTTCTTCGGAAATTTTAATTTGGAATTTGTTATTGCTACCCGTCGCCATATTATTTATCAGTTTTAAATTATTTGGCTGCCTGTGTGCCGTGCACACCTTCGCACACCGCTGGGGACGCCCCTGGTCTAGACCATGTCTATCTAGTGTGCTTTGATGCCACAGCACAGGTACAATCTGGTCTTATATTGATCATACCTCGTATATTGTAAATCTAAATTTCATGAATTGAATATAATTTTGGAACTTCTCATGTATTAGACCATACAAGGATTTCATTGTTAAAGTCAAAAGGTGAGCAAAATGAGGAAATATCTAAGACTATTTTTAAAAATTCTTTAAAACCTGTACTAAATGAGTTTACATTGAGTTTCAACTCTAGTATTGGGTGTTCGTATTTGACACAAAACTTCACTGCTTCAGCACCAAGGAGTAGAATGCAATCTAAAATGTAGCCTGGGGTAGATTAGTATTTTCAGCCCAAACTTGGTTATCCAATAGATCTTGTCTTTCCCATTAATCTTTAAATAGATCACTTTGTCGTGCCTTAGCTCCCTCACACACCAAAGGGCGTCCAGGCTTTGAACCACTTTCTGTTCAATTTCTCTAAAACTTCGGAAACCATCCCCTTCAAACGAAGTCATTTAATGTTAGGCCCTCTGGTGGACAAAGGTTTGGAGTTCTTAAAAGTCTCAATTTAAACATAAAGGAATTTGTAAAGGTTGATGGGAAAGGACAAATCTGTAGCAAAAATACGGACTCTTCAATAGTTTTCTGCCCATGGCAGTGGAGCTGTGAAGTTTCATGTCAAATACCCAGTACTAAAATTGAAAGTTCCCATTAGACTATCATGTAGTACTTTGGATGCCTTTTAATGATCATGATCTTTATTTAACACCCGACTTCATATATATGGCCATTGTTAAGCTATGCCGGTCAGCTATGATTATACATAAATATCTAATAGGTTTATTGTGAAATGGTGTCATAAGATTTACAATGACACATTACTTCTTAAACTGTAGCATAAAGGTATAGTTTATGCTACACTGGTCTCTGCCGGTCAACTGCAGTTGACACAACTGTTTCACCAGTTTATTGTGAATCTCAGGATTCTGGGGAAGATTACAAATGACACCTACTTACTAAGGTTTTGCAAATTTTCATTCGTCGCTTCAGCTGACCTTCAAAGGTCAGCTGAAGCGACGAATGAATAATTCCACATTTATCATGGATCTCTATATCATAGAGATTTGAATGAAACCTTACTTGCCATTCATATCATATTGATTTTTGTGTCATACTTTTTTTTCGACACTTTATTAGTCTGATCTTTGAAAACCTCTGGAGGTCACAAATTAAGATACTTCATTTTGGACCTTAACAAAAGTTTTCCATGGAATTGCTGTGTCAAGTTTCAGTGGGGCCATATAAATCTAGCCTTGTCTTTGTAAAGGACAATACCAATTAACCTACCTTCTAGGGCGTATGTGTGAATACCTTCAAAATTTGTTACGTGGTATACATCATTTAAAAGGTCTCAAGGAGTAGAAGCGAGCGATGTACAAAACAGCAAAAAAAAAGAATTAAAAATACAATAAAAGTATAGAGTGATCGTTATTTTGCAAAAGTTAAATTTTTTTAGGTTGCTCCACCTATATATCTCATTAAAATTTCAACCCATTTGGTCAATATTAACCGATAGCACCTAGAGTTTAAAGTTGAAATGGGATTTAACATGGATTTGCTGCATTTCTAGAGACTTTGTGGCATAACTATGTTTTAACTTGAAAATATGTATACTTATGTTGTTAAAGTTGCTAAACACGAATCTGATGCCAAAAAAACTTTAGCTATCAAAAAAGTGGAAAACTTTAATAAAATGAGCATTTTCGAGGAAATTTACAGAACCATCAGGATTCTTCGGATCGCTGAGATCAAATCTGATGTCTAATTTTTTTGGAAAAGTTTTTTGGCATCTGATTCGTGTTTAGCAACTTCAACATTTTCAAGTTAAAACACAGGAATATAAAAAAATTATGCCACAAAAGTCTCACAAACTATGTCGCGAAAGGCTCTAGAAATGCACCAAAGCCATAGGAAATCCCTTTTAAATTTTAAGCTCTCTATGAGATAGATTAATATTGACCAAATGGGCTGAGATTTTGCACAGCACATTTTTCTGGCATTTTAAAGTGATCTACGGCGAGCGACCTAAAAAATCTTAAACCGACCACCCAACAAAGTATACATTTATTGTATGACCATCACATTCAAAGTATTTTGAAATCGGTAAAACTGAACACATGGCTGGCTTTTATTCATCAAGAGCTCAATTGGCATTGTCCTTTGGGACAATATTAAAGACCTGACCAGAAAAGTCAACTTCCCGTGGTGGTGTACCTAGGAAATTGACCTGGATCTGGTTATATCAACGGACAAATAATATATCATTTTGTTTATTTTGACTCGCAAATTACCAAATCAGAGTGTCAATTTTGTTACTAATAGAATGTACATCAAAACAAACAAAATGATATATAACTTGTACATTGATTTCTTCAATACCAAATCAGCAGATTTTTACCATTGCTCTTTTTATCCAGGGCCAGAGTATGATCAACTAGGAGATACAAAAATAGGTGAGATAGGTTTTAGAAGGGAAGTCAGGCAGGGTTGTTATGTTGCCATTCATCCTGTTTTAAAACTACCTGAAACAAAAAGAAAACAAAACATGATGTGAGGAAGGAATGGAAAAAAAAAGGGTTAAAATCAAAATAAAACGAGAGGAGATAGGACTTACATACATAAATATTAGGGTGGCCATGATTGTGCAAAAGTTTGAATTTTTTAAGCCCCCCCCCCTAGATCCCTTTAAAATGTCAAAAAATGAGCTGTGCAAAATTTCAACCTATTTGGCCAATATTAACCCGTGCCACCGAGAAGTTAAAGTTTTAAATGGGATTTAACATGAGTGCACTGCTAGAAACTTTGTGGCATAACTTTTTTATCTTTCTATGTTTTAACGTGAAATATTGTATAGTTATGTTGTTGAAGTTGCTTAACACAAATCTGAAGCCAAAAAAACTTTAGCAGCTCCGCGAAAATGTCAATTTTGGTGAAGTTGACCGATTTTTTGACACCTGTAAACTGTCAAAAGTTTTTCTGACAGTTTGAATTTTATCGTATTCGTGTTCAGCAGCTTCTACAACATAAGTGTATAAATTTTCAAATTAAAACTTAAAACATAAAAAGTTATGCCACAAAGTCTCAGAAGAAATGCACCAAACGCAAACTTTAACCTCTCGGTGGCATGGGTTAATATTGACCAAATCGGCTGAAATTTTGCACAGTTCATTTTTTGACATTTTAAAGAGATCTAGGGAGAGGGACCTAAAAAATTTTAACTTTTGGAAAATAACGGCCACCCTAATACATATGTGGGAGCTTGTTAAAATTTACTTTGCTCTATGAAACTAAAAACAGAGAAATAATAAATTGCTATGTGAACTTATGGGTAAAGAATTGAGATTGGGACGCGTCAATAAATATAGATATAGACTGTACAACATCAAAATTAGACAAAATGATGTCGATATGTGGTAAGTGATTATGCATTAGGGTGCCCGTTATTTTGCAAAAGTTTGAATTTTTTAGGTCCCCCCCCCCCACCTAGATCCCTTTAAAATGTAAAAAAAACGTTCTATGCAAAATTTCAGCCCATTTGGTCAATATTAACCCGTGCCACTGAGAGGTTAAAGTTTTAAATGGGATTTAACATGGGTTTGGTGCACTGTTAGAAACTTTGTGGCATAACTGTTTTATCTTTCTATGTTTTAGCATGAAATATTGTATACTTATGTTGTTGAAGTTGCTTAACACAAATGTGAAGCCAAAAATACTTTGGCAGTTCCGCCAAAATGCTAATTTTAGTAAAGTTTTTTTAATTTTTTCGATTTTTTGACAACTGTAAACTGTCAAAAGTTTTCCTGACAGCTTGAATTTTATCATATTCGTGTTCAGCAGCTTCAACAACATAAGTATATTAATTTTCAAGTTAAACCATAGAAAGATAAAAAGTTATGCTACAAAGTCTCTCGAAAGGCACCAAACGCATGTTTA
Organism: Agrypnus murinus; assembly: GCA_929113105.1. Lineage (NCBI taxonomy): Eukaryota > Metazoa > Arthropoda > Insecta > Coleoptera > Elateridae > Agrypnus > Agrypnus murinus. Next base: position 132,543,106 of record OV816023.1, on the reverse strand, counting down.
AATCCCATTTAAACTTTAACCTCTCGGTGGCACGGGTTAATATTGACCAAATTGACTGAAATTTTGCACAGCTCATTTTTTGACATTTTAAAGAGATCTAGGTGGGGGGACCTAAAAATCTTTAACTTTTGCAGAATAACGGACACCCTATTACGCATGCAACCAAGGAGATGCATGCTTTAATTGTAACATAACCTTCAAATCCTTCAATATGACAATTATCCTACCACATAATTATATTTAATAAAATTCCGCTTGAATGCAGGTCAATCTTTGGCGCATCCCAATAGAAATTTGCCAAATGTTTTGTGTGGAGTAGGGCAAAGACGAGAACATTGAAGAAGGAAGTTGTGTAAGAAGCATTTAAAGAAATAATCTTGGAAAAAAACTGAATTAGAAATTGTTTAAAGAGTGATTGTCTGCTAAAGGTATGGTATGTGGAAGAAGTTAAGGAAAAGATAAAGACACTGCCCATGAGACGATCTGAATGCACGTCTGAAATCAAAAATTTTAAGATTTCAAAGTAGGTTTTTTATTTTGTTGATTAGAAAATGTAGGAGTCGTTGCAACTTTCTTAGTGCACTGATTTGACGTTGACGATCAACACATAATGCTGTCCTAGTATGGCATTGCATCAGATTTTATGGCTTGTGCAGAAAAGCATACTCGGAGTAACTCATATAGGTCCTATATTTGACCTCTAGAGGTCAAAGCATTCTGTGCATAAAATCTGAAGCGATGTAGCAGTGGGAGAACATGAACGAAAATTGTGTGTAGAATCTTAGATCCTTGAATGCACTAATCAATCTCTGGAAAAATGCATTATTCTATGACCTTTGACCCAATCAACTGTTATTTGAATATTTTTGGCATTCCACAACTTTTGATACTGTTGGTATCTTTTGATTTTACGTAGGAAAGCTAAAAAAACAAAATTTTAATTGGATTTATTGTATGTAGTAAGCGATTGAAGCAATTAAAGGTGTCGTTTTGACCCCACCCATGCTTCTCTTCTAAATCTGTTTCTGGAACGCACTAGTTTGATGATCGTATAATTTAGTTACTCTTATTGAGCATAAGAAAAAAAAGTTTAGTTCACCCGATGAAAAATAACGATCACAAAAGTTTGAAAAGTACTGGTATAAATATAAACACACTATAAAGTTCAATTAAACGCATGCACTGTATTATAAATCTGGTTAGTATTCATTTGCCATATTTCACAAAGCTATTATTATTATTATTATTATAAAAAAAACGATCAACACTAAATACTGTCTTAAAACTGCATTTAACTGAAATACCTCCACCATGCCAATTGGATAAGTATTAAACAAACTCGCATGTTAAAAACGATTAGAAATTATTCACAAATTTTTAAGCTAAACATCGATATAGAAAATCTTGATAAAAACTAACCTTTAATATTTTGACTACACATTTTTCATTGTTCGTGACATTGATTGCTTCAAACACCTCACTGTATTTTCCTCGTCCTAACTTGCGTACCAACTGGTAGTCGTCCTGTTGGCCCCAGTCCACAACGTAGCTTTCGTAGTCCCAGTACTCTCGTGGCTTATGCGAGTTAACATCGGTGTAGATTCTAGCACGGCTTGCTACAGCCATATTTTTCTTACGAATGCTGGCGCCTTCTCCTGCGCTGTTTACTAATCCCCTGGCATATGTTCCAACAACTTCAGCAGCAACCACTGCAACCATAACCAATTACTAGGGGTTAACATGTGCAGTAGCACACCACAAGGCCAGTGAGAGTTTCAGACTAACACTGCCCCAAAGTTACCTTGTTTTAAGCACAGTTTTGCTAATCTAGAACATATAATCAGCATTACAATTTATCAGCATCTTCAAATATTGCAATCCACATATTTTAACAGCCTTGTATAAGACAAGCGCACGCCATTCCTCTCTTTACTAGTCTTTACTTTAGAAAGATTGGCTAAGCCTACACTCTGCAAGTTAAAAACATCATACCTAGTTCATGCCGGAGAAAATTTTATCACAAATATAACAGCGTCGGCTAAACATTTGCACGAGAACTTGTTAAATATTAACCACTTCGGAAAATACCACAGGTCTTAGCTAGAACAAGCCGGCTTCCCAATGAGTTCAATCCAAGATGGAGTTACATCCCGCCACGATACACCTCTTGCGTAGCGAAGCTATCTGTTAAAGTCCCACGTTCTGGTATATTGCATACCCCTCTAAAAGTACATTGAACGGAAACAGGGACGTACTATAAACAACTATTCCAGTTATTCCCACTATTTCCCCGATATTATATCTTGTTGCCTCGATCATAATTTCTTATTTTATTCGATAAATATCTTTTCTCCGAGTTAATTCTTATTATTGCGCTAATTTAAACAAATGAAGATTCCAAACATTTACTGTGTAATACGTACCTGTGATTGGACGCTTTTGTTGCACACCAATGAAGAAATTGCCTACATTTGTTGCTAGAAACGCTAACCGTTCTCGATACTAGATGGCGATTCATTAAATAGCGATTACCCATGATGCATTTATCCATTGATTTCAATATCTGCTAAAATTCAAAACTAAAAAAAATAATTAAAAATCAAATTACGACCTAAAAAGTTAAATAAGAATTCTATAGTAATATTAGAATTATTCCTTCAAAAATACTATTAGTGTTGTGTTTGTTGCAATCATAGTTGCCGGTATGAACGAATTTTCGCACATTGGGCTATTATTCAACAAAAATAATTATAAACGTTTCTCAAGATCAGTAGCGTAACAAGACGGCATTGGGACCCGGGGCAAGATAATTAATCTTCTTCGGGTGCCCATCCGTTAAGATAATTAATAGGGCCCCTAAACGGTTGCAAAAAAGAGGAGATATTTAAATAAAATCCAATCTTAATAATAAGACAATGGTATGTATGTATATTTATTACTAATAAAAAGTTGAGTTTTTCTATCTTGGTCCTTACATCATATTCATATATCCTGTGGCGGATTTAACACTTAAGGGGTCAGAAGCTTTACAAATTTGAGGCCCCGTAGTATAAATGAATTAATACAATTTATATACCTTTTATTATTTTGTCAAAAATTAATGAAAAAAAATACATATAATCATATTAACATAAATACATTTAATTACATATGTAAATATAACAATATTTTGAAATTAATATATTTTAATAATAAGTTAATTTTCAAAACTAAAAAAAGAATTAAAAATCAAATTACGATTTAAAAAGTTAAATAAGTTAATTATTCTTTCAAAAATACTATTATTTTGTTCGTTGTAATCATAGTTACCGGTATGAGCGAATTTTCGAACATTGGGCTATTTTTCAACAAAAAAAATTATAAACGTTTCTCTAGAACAGTAGCGTAAAAGGACGGCATTGGGACCCGGAGCAAGATAATTAATAAGGCCTCCAAACGCTTGCAAAAAAGAGGAGAAATTTAAATAAAATCCAATCTTAATAATAAGACATTGGTATGTATGTATTTTTATTACTAATAAAAAGTTGAGTTACTATCTTGGCCAGTGCCGGCTCCATACGGTAAGCAAAGGATGCTTCGCATCGGGGCGCCATACGCCGAAATAACCTTTATGGAACACTTTAATAATGTAAAAATTTGACGACACGTCAGGAATTTTATTTTATTCTGAAATTGAAATTGTTACATTTTTTTTGTTATTTATCGTTATTGTCTTATTATTGTGTCTTCATTAACAGCTTCAGAAAAGGTTCATGTATTTATTTACTTATTTATTTAACATTCTAATTACTTCTAATAAATACAGCAATGGAATCGAAGAAAAGATTATTATTTATTATAGTCCAGTATATGAAGGCTCGGCAAGGACGTTTTTGCGGAAAAAATCGTAATGTTTTCTCTTTTTGTACTCTTGTTTAGGAGCGTCTAGTGTTAAAAGTTGTTACGTTGTAAAACGGACCTTTTATTTAGTTTCTTTTAAATATCTCAAATACGGTTGATCGTAGCAAAAAAATACTTATGTACTATAATATTAAAGCTAAGAAAATTCCCTACAACAAAGATCATATTGGTTTTGTTTCTATCTCTTATAGTTTCCGAGATAATTGAGCTTCGATTTCGCACTTTTTCAAAAAAGCTTATTTTTTTCTTCCTTCGGCAAGAATGGACACCTCAGGTAAAGGACGGGCCTTCCTTTACATTCACGCGGCTTCGTGCCTTGATATAGATAAAATATTAATTAGCATGCTCATCCTGAGGAGAATTGAATGCTCTACAATTTTGTTTTGGAGAGTTTTGTCGAGAAACGGACGGCTCAGATTTTATAAGCTACTTACATACAATAAAAAACTTGCACTATGCACTTTGCACTTCGAAAGATTCCCAGATAAAAGCTTAATAATTATCTCAACACTTTCAAGAGGATGTTCTTAGCTTTATTTTAGAACTGAAGTATTTTTGAGCTACGAGGCTATTACCAACCGTGTCTAAGATATTTGAAAAAACCAAAAACTCCGTATCTTTTTTCGTCGTAGCAACTTAAACTCACATCGGAGTCATCAGGCCTTTTGATATATTCATCACTAGACACCACCAAACAAGCGTGAAAATCGCAAAACACGAGTGTTTCCCCAAAAAACCTCCATTGTCTGGACTATTATGCGATTAATTTGTTTTCACTAATAAAATTATTATTAAATTGAGTTTAATTATTGTTTATTTATTTTCTCTCGATTACTTATTCTTAATAATTTAAAATATATTATTGTAATTCCCCGCTCAGACATTTGACTCATAAAAGCAGGGACGCCAACTTTCTTCTAAAATTCTTTAACTTTTTCGTATAATAGAGCGCTCCGGTCCATACAAGAGGTTTATTTATTGAAGTCTATGGCATGTTGTCAAATGGACAAAACGCCAAAAGCCAATTTCTCACGTGTAAAGAAGTTGAGACGAAGTCGACTTCAGCAATCACACGAGTGTGAAATTAGCGTTTTTGCACGCGTTACACACTATATTATATCTACGACCACAAAAAAGTAATAAAACACCAAAAGCTAGGAAAAATATTTAACCTAGAATATAATGAAATTGAGATGTGCTGGATTGTCAAAAGTAGACAATGCTCACATTTTGTGGAAGACAGGTGGAAAACAGGTGTTCTTAAAAATTAAGAAATGCGAATAACTCAATGTAATAATCATTTATATAAAAAAATTAATACTAAACTTTGGACAATTACTGAAGTTAATAAAAGTGGTTTTGTTGGTGTCTTCAATCTTTTTTAAATGTCATACACATTTTTAATAGTTACATTGTGTCTCTAGTGCGCGAAATACGACTTTGGTGGTCAAGAATTGCCGAGTCAAAAACTAATTCGAGACGACAAAGTCATTTCGAGCACGAATTGCACACAACATTTTTTCTACAGCATTATTGAAATAATCGAAAAGTAAGAATAAAAATGATAAAAAATAACACAAGGAAAATTTTATTTTAGTGTAAAGTGAACAGCTTTGTTGTTGCTACGGAAACGAAATTGCTCAAATATGCATAAATCCCATAATAAGTTTCGTTTTTCTTAAGCCTGGATCGGAAATTCGGCAAATATACCAATGAACATTTCTCCACGACCACTATGGAATTTGTAAATTCTGAAATTAATTTTGATAATAAAAACTTAATATTCTAACTCTTTTTGTAGAATAAATATTCTGTAACCACTCCCACTACTTGTATATTTGGCAAACATTTGTACTTGAAGATTTAATTTTTAAAGCCTGGATCCCATTACTCGTCTATTTGGCAAATACGCAAATGTTTGTAAATTCGACAAAGATACAAGTGAACATTTGTGTAACCGCTCCCACAATTTGTACATTTGGCAAACATTTGTACTTGAAGATATAAATTTTTAAAGAATATATTGTCAACTAATAAAAGTCTTTAATTTGTGTTATATTTACCGACAACCGACGGGAACGGACAAGTGGCGAACATTTGTACGAGTAACCCGTTCCCACTACTTGGCGAATGTCCACGAATGATGAATTTTTGTCAAATACACGAGTAATGGGATCCAGGCTTTAGAATATAAATTTTATATTTAATATTTTAAACAAACGAATACTTACTTATGAAGTGTAATTCTCTTCTTCGTATTTGTCAGATTTTGAGAGAATAGCATTTAGGTGGTGTATAATGGCGGCCAGTGTGACGTCATATCCGTCGCTTTTAAAGCTCTTGCGAGGAGCGGGTAAACATACAACACGGCTCTTTCAACTGCGCAAGTCCGAGCATTTCTATTAATGGTGGGAGATTTTGAAATTCAGCTGCACCACATTTAAATGGAACAATTTTTAGGTTCGATGATTTTCAGTTTAACATAACCAATCGGTTATTTTAGCAAAGCATGTGGTAGGAATTCGCTAAAAATACAAGGTAGAAAATAACGTATTTATTTAAATTTTTATCTAGAGGTAACTTACAATATAAGGTGGCAACAACAGTAATAATATAATCATTTATGTAGGTCGGTTAGGTGCCTATAGGTAGTTATTGGAAAATTAAATTTTATACAGTGCTAATAGTGCTATTAAAATAATTGTGATCCGCTGCAGAATCCCTTGAAATACGAAGCACCTGTTTAGAGTGTAAAATTTCTTTTATTTCAAATATTTCAATACCGTTAGGTTTTCCAAATTCTTCCTTTTTGCCGATTCTTTTCTTTTTAATTGAAACAAACTGAAGCTGCTTTTTAATTTTTTTGTTTGCGGGTTCATTATAACTATTATTAACTTCACCATCTAATCTGTTTTTGAAGTCGTTTGGTTTATCGACGATTTTATCATTATTAGATTGCAATAATAAATTATAGACATTATTTACTTGTTTTAAAGCATGCCTGAGTGCATTTGGATCGGACGAATCTAAATTTAAGGCAACTATATCTTGGCATTTTTGTTTAATCAGTTTTGCTGAAGTCACGTTTTTATCGTTGGTGTTGGATTGAGCAGATGACCTAACGTATAGTGGTAGTGTCAGCACTCAGGAAGAGCAAAGTTACAGCAAGTCATGCGCAGTTGAAAGAGCCGTGTTGTATGTTTACCCGCTCTCCTCTCTTGCGCCGGGTAGTTACGTTCGTTCCTACATTTTTATATTCTAAGGATAGGTCAAGAAACGGAGAAAAGTAATGACGTTACATTTTATGTTGGTATATAGCTCCAAATACTTTCAAACAAATATGACCTTGATAATTGACAGTTGATGCATGTTAGGTTAAAGTATTATTTATAACATGGGTGATAAAAATATAGTTACAATTATTTACAACAATGGATTCTATAGAAACTGAGCTCTTGGAGTAAGCAGATGTGAAATACCAAACGTGGCTACTGTAGATTTTTTCAAGATAAAATTCGTTTGGAAATATTCAGGGCTACCAATATAAAATGTGACGTTACACTTTTTTAGTTAATTCACAGACTATTGGTAAACTAGTTGTGGAAGTGGATCTAAAACCCAGATAGCATAGAAGCTTATGTAAAACTTGCATTTGGATTGATATAATTACGCTTATAAGCGTATATAAATCCAAATGCAAGTTTGACATAAGCATGTATGCTATTTGGGTACCGACATCAACTCAGTTACAAATGGTTATGGTAGCGCTGTTGGTAGAATGTTGAACTATTTTTTTATTTACCAGTAGAACCGAAATGTGGAACCGAAAAATACCGGTTCCTTCAAAAATAAGGTTCTGGTTCTTATCTTAATTTTACTGATTTTAGTAAGGGTTCCGATTCCGGTTTAGCTTCCATAAAAGTAATCGTTTCCGGTTCCGATTCCGGTTCCGATTCCGGTTCTTTTGGGTTCCTGTTCCAGTCCCTGACATAAACCAATCATTTTTCTGAAATTTAATTTAAAATCTGATTTCTAATTGAACCGTGTTTGAATTCATACAAGTTATAATATTCATATAATATTCCTTCATATATCTTAAAATATCGATTGCGTGATAACGATTTTCGTAAGAATTTTTCTTACAGAATACAAAAATAACGAATTTCGATATTATAACGAACTTCGATATTTTAATGTTCGTTATCTCGTCAACGAAGTCTTACAGAATAAGAGGGTTTTAATAAAATTTTTTATTTTTTAGCTTTTAGTTAATTTACGTTAGACATTCCGAACAAATAGAAAACTGACTTCAGTACTATATTTTTTGGTAAGTGTACTATAATTTTAAATGCCCCTGTACTATTTCCGTTTTCGTCCAAGTTGGCAATGCTGGATTGGTGGCCATTCGTTGTTTACAAACAGTGTTCCTAACCTTTAATAATAATTTATTAATCTTTTGTTTTTACGTAACCTTTGAATTCCCCAAATGCACACTTGACAATAATAAATTTATCAAAAAGCATTAAAACTGACCTTTTTCAGGAACTTATTTGCTTTAGCTGATTTTTACAAAAAATAAGAAACAGTGTAGATATAAACATATAAATAAAAATGAACGTAAATATAGTAACAGCCAAATTTAAAAAAAAGAAATGACTCTTATCTATTTAATAAATAATATCAATTAATATCGATTTTAACAATCATTAAAAGACTGCTTTATTTGTTTACACTACAAATGTCATGCATCGAACATACGAAGTAATTAGTTATGTCATAATTTAAAAGTTATTTATTTAGTTACTGTCAAATAATACAGAAACAAAATTACAAAATCGTATCTTTTTGAATCTAACTATTACATATTTAAAAGCATAACAAATAGAAATGCCTTAATATAAAATAAAAAACAATAAGAGAAACACTTTAATAAAAATAATGAAAAAGTAACAATAATCTTTACCCCTAAGTATCGTAAATAAACATATAAGTTTTCTCTGTTCAAGAACTACATAAGTGATAAGGTGATAACATCTACCAAACATATTTTATAAATAAAATAAAATTTAAAAAACAACAATTAAATAAAAAGGCGTAGTAAATAAAAAGATATTTCTAATTTTCCCGCTTCCCCTATCTATCTCATATTTATGATATTACCCTGTTGGGGGGTTACAATAATCGGTTTTCTCCTGATTTTCTCAGTGTTTTTACCAACAGGTTTTCCTATTTGCAAAATTGCATTGAGATCGATCTTTAAGAAAAAGATAGTCAAAAAATGTTCAGTGACCTTTTGAGCTAGGGTTAATGGTTTAACGGGAAAATCTGGTTTTTAGCTCGGGGGAGAGTTAAGTCAAATGATGGGAGTGGGTGGATAGATAAGTCTGGGAGACGTAAATTTGGTAGTTGGGGACAAATCAGGTAAGGGGTGAGTGGGTAGATAGGTAAGTTGGAGGTAGGGTAAATTCAGAGTGTAGCGGTAGGTAAGTGGGGATGAACGGGGGGTGATTCATAAATCAAAACTAATTTTCCCAATTTTGAAAAGAATATGTTAAAATATTGAACATTGTTCTTTTGTTAAAAATAATTTAATAATGATCCCCAAATTAAGATCAAAAAATCGAGAAAAACTGGGGAAAAACGATTATTGTAGACGCCGATGGGGTAATATCGAAAATGTGACATAGATAGGTGAAGCTCAAAAAATAAAGAAATATATTGGAACCAGTTTGAAATCGATTGGTCAATTAGTAAACGAGCACGTGAACATAGATATGCATACATACAGGATAAGAGACGTTCTTAAAATATTTAAAAAAATTATTATCAATGATCCCATTAGGATCCCAAGTTGAAATTTGGCACACATATTTTAAAAATATGCAACTTTATGTCCAATTTTTTTTCAAAACTCTTAATCATGTTTCTTGAAAAATTATATGCCACCAATCATTTTAAAGCCCAAAAGATGCATTTTAAAACAGTTTTTGTTTCATTATCTTATCTTATTTCTATCAATAGTTCTAAAGGAAAATGTAAATGACTACATGGTCAATATGCCTCATTTTCGTATACTTTAGAAGGATGTAACTCAAGAACCACTTGTCTAAAAATTATAATATTTTAGATTTTTACTTACCTTTAGGAGTATAACAGTTATGACAAATTTGAGAAAAATTAAAGAGGGTGAATTACAACTCATTGGATCACTTGATATGGAATTACGTTTATGATTATTCTTTGTGCAACAGAACCTGAAAAGCCCATGTTTGACATGCACCAATTTTATTAAACAAGTGAATTACTGGTGACCTAATTATAATAATAATAATTGCTACTACCCATTTCCTGGCGAACCAGGCCCCACAAGCTGTGATGCTTGTGCGGGAGGGAGGGGCAATTACTATCATTACGCGGTCCAACGATTGCAGCAAATAATTAAAAAAAGATTACATGTAGCAACTAAAATCTAAGAAAAATAATTATTCCGGCTATGAGTTGAACATCCCTCGTACTCGGATTGCGAATGTTTTGTTTTAAAGATTACAGATCTCAATTTCAAATATTTATGTAGTTTCAAACCTAGAAGTTCTTGGCAGGAACTGCATTACCATGACATTTTGATAGTTGATTTCAAGTATTTGTGGACCTTTTACTGCAGATACTTAGATTTCAAGATAAATAACTCAACTGCTTTTGAGATTCTGATATCAGAAAATGTTTTTGGGAGTGGGGTACCGTAACACGAGTTACTGCCTGAAAATGGCCTGTAAGATTATTTCTCTTCCAGTAGAATTTTCCTCACAGTACCTTGTGGGCAGGTAAAAGTAAAATATCTGTCACTTTCTGTACTGCCATAAAATTAGAATGCCATTTGCATGTCTTTACCAAGATTTGATCTTATGATAGATTTTTATGTTATAAATTACCAGCCGGCAGTATGACAGGGTGGTTATAGTGGATTTATATCGCTTAACAGAGCCAAGTCGAGTTTTCTCCGGAAAGTACTCGGATGGGTGAACCACGATCGCAATGTACTTGCCTAGCATATACCTATTCTAGCAAGTATTTATGATAGATATTCACTTCAATAATCTACTTAAAGATTTTCAAAATGTCAAATTTGGCAGCCATTTTGAAAAATATGATCATGTTATGAAACATCATTGATCAGCAAATTTTAAGACAAAAGCAACTGGCTAAGAAAAGTTGAGGGTTGCTATTTAAAATTAAAAAGTTGACATAGCTTTCAGTGAAACCCAAGAACCCTTTTGGTTATTATAGCATTAAATTCTAGCTACCATAGCCTAATATACTTCATCAGAATTTGAAGCATCTTCCTTTGTTAATAACAGAAATATCTCATAGGCGATATTTTCTGTGTCACCTGGTATTTCAATGCAAAAATAAACTTTAAAATTATTTTGTTATTTCAATACTTGCATGCATAATGTGGTTAACTAACCAGATAAATCAAATAATGTATTTACATTCCTTTTTTGTGCAAAAGTGATGTTTTTTACAACACTACTACCCCTTACCCCAAAAACATGTTTGCCCCATTCCTCCCTATACTATATAGTTTGGCACAATTTTAGATAAGAAATCCTTCATGATTTAGATTTAGGTTTTTTATGTACTATTAACTAGTACAACAACAAAATACATTAATAGACTACATTAATTAAAAGTTTCATCAAAATTCATCTAACAGCTCATAAATATGAGCCCCTAGTCCAACAAATATTTTCGGTCAGTAATGAGTGTGCGCGAGCACCCTGCACCCTTATTTCCCTCCCCTTGTTGCATGGGCTTAACCACTTATATTAAATCTTAACTATATCAAATTCATTCACTTAATGAGCAAAATTCATTTATTTCTTGTGTATGTTTTGAAAATGTATTAATGTCTGGGTCTGTATTTTGCATTGAAATAAATATTTTATTATTTTTCTACGACTGTTAAAAAAACTGTACTATATTTCACTATTTTTGATGCGTAAAGTATTTTTATGGTAATAGTGAAAAAAGTAAGAAGTGTTAAAAAAGGTACCGCAGCGTGTCAATATTTCACTCTGACGTTAAGCAAATACATGCACCGAAATAGCCGAATCATAAGAGTGCATTGAAAACACTTGAAATTGTCTCACGATCTTGGCTTTAGAAATGTCAAATTTCTTATTTTGTAGTGTAATGTTTGTGTAACTTAGTGCTTAAAGTTACTTATTTAATATGGAAATGGATGAAGTGTCTGAACACGAAATATGCACACTGGAAGAAATTATCAATAAACAAATGTGGCCACATCGACCTCAAATATAAATGAGAGCAAAAATAATTTAATAACGGGTGAGCTATAAGTTAAATCGGCCATAACAACGTTGTATGTAACAAAAAGATTGGACAGCAACACGAACTGACAACAGACATACAGCTTTGTTAAACAGTATTCTACAAATTCAAGCTTTAAAAACTAGCATTCAGGGAATTTGTTTAAGCATATCTTATATCTCTATGATGCCAAAATCTTCCAATAGGAATATACTAATGTTTTTATTGCAATACCTCATTTCAGCAAAATGTTACATACAACATTGTTATGGCCGACCCTTCAATTATTGAAACAATGGTATCAATTCCATCAAATTCCTAGTGTAATTAGCAGCCTGAACAGTTTAGTTTTTGTGAAAATGAATACTTACATATTTTGAAAAATTTTTATAAGAAAGACTATTAAGAATTATTTAGTGTTTTATATATGTAAGATTGTTACGGTCAATTTTATTTTGTCCAATACTGTATTCAAGAAATTTTTATATTTCACATGAACTTTTAACTATACATCTTTTTCTTCATAATCAACTATATTTAATTAATTAATTAATGATAAATTAAATACACATTAATTATTATTAACATCATTGCTAATGTTACCAAAAGATCATGTTTGATTGCAGTCCAAAATTAATTATTATTCTGAATATACTATGTAGTTATCTTACAATTAAATTTTTGAAAGCAGAAACTGTTTTAGTACAAGATTCAAACTTCCACAAGTTCCTACTGGCTTAGAATAACATACATGAACATTACATATCTTTCGTAGGTAGTGTCATATTGTGATGAAACATGCAAAAGTAATTTGAAATTCTATTTCGAATTCCATAATAGTTATTATTTTATTCCAGTTTAGTGACAAAATATTTATAACCTGCTGGTTCTCATTGCTGGATGTAAAGCAGTGGCTTCTTGGTTTTTCACACTCAGTTTCCACTGCTCTGATATATACTGCTGTGGATTTTAGTTATCAAAATGTGGTAAATTTTGCAAAATGCAAGAATCTTTATTTAAAAATTAATACTTTAGAAATAATTGATCAACTTTTCTAATTAGAAATGAATATGAGTGATTTAATAGTGTCATTGATTACAGAATCTACATGCTAAAGGTTAAATAAGCATTTTTATTTATTTATTATTAAACAGTATAGTCATCATGACTTAAAGAATATGTAACATATAGTTGTGCGGAAGTTATTGTTATTATGTAATTCCTTTATGATTAATTTTAAATGAGTAACATCAATGGGCAATGAAATACTGTAAAGGTTTTTGTTAATTTAAATGAATCATTATTGCATAAAGTGTTGAGTAATAAACTGTAATAGATGTGTCACTTATTACAATGCTATAATCTGCTGTTATGTATTGTAAATAGTGTAGTCATTTTATTAGGTCGTAAGGTGATGTAAATATGAGTAAGATGGTAATGTAGATATAGTATATAAGTGAAAGCAACATTATTGTAAATAGTTAGTCAGATATTAACAGCGAACGAGAGCGAACGTAAACAGCAGTTCAGTAAATACTGTAGTCGTTAAAAATAATATAGTAAAAATATAAAGGTTAGTCTTGCATAGACAGTCAAGTTGGTTGGTCAGTCTGAAATATACGGCATAAGAGTACGCATGTCGAAAGTAAAATGTAAAGTTACTCTAGTAGAGACAGTCAAGTCAAGAAAATTGTAAAAGTCAGTTGATGATAAACGGCAAAAGTTAGAGTCGTTAATAAATGTGTAAAAGTGTTTATATTGTGCTAAAGAACTGCCCGCAATTATTAATTTAATGAAGTTTAGTAAGCCAATAAATCTTCGTAAAAGCATAAATTGGTGTTTTATTTAAATAAACAGATAAAACAAATATATAACAAAAATTCTACGAATAAAAGGGATATATTACCCACAATTATAAGCAAAAGTGAGTTTTTACGTTTATTTTTCCTTTGTGGAGAGAGTCTTGATGGTGAGAATAATAGGAAGTCCATATGGTTTTGGAATATACTAGAGGCAAAGACAAATACACTGCCACTGGAAATAACGAAGGACTAAAGGCTAACTACTCTGCCAATGGTTTGGAGAAGCAATTTGTGACAAATGCAAAAGGACTGATTCAAGCTGTTTGTTATATACTTGGCGCCCAACTTATTTTTACGTAATCTTGAGTTATTAAAAGATTCACGTAACGTTTTATATGTTTCATGCATTATTTAAACCAATATTAAAAAGTATTATAAAATTAAATAAGAATTTGAATAAAAGGGAAGTTGAAGAGTATTTCCAAAGTTTATTGTTAATTAAAGTTATCAGGTTAGTTACTAAAAACGTCGACGATTTAACGCATATATTCGCACTTCTGAAAGATATGTTAAATTTATTAAAACAATTTTATTATTTTAAATTTATGCCCAATATCGCCGCATATATTTATTAGTCTTATCCCAAAGTGGGACAATAGATTAATTTTTTCTTTTTATGCGATTTTGCCGCAATACATTAACCCCTTTTTTGACAACAATCTACAATATTTCAAAAATAAAATCACAACTAAATATAAAAAATTTATTAATGAACGAAACAAAGTTATGAGTGATCATAACATAATTCATAAAATATTTACAAAACATCTGGTAATGCATGCAACACTTTATCGATTAATACTTTTAATAGTCAAAAAACCTAATGCCTGAATATCCTGTAAAACTGGTTCAGGATGTAAGTTATTTTGACACCAAAGTTCTAATCGTCCACCTAAATCATAGACACCTGGTGAAGACACAGCCACTTGCAACGTAATTACTTCAGAACTTAAAGGAGATATAGTCTTTACAGTACCACTAAAACCAACCCATCGATAGTCTTTTGAAGGATATGGACAAAACAGATTTGGTCTCAGTGGTGGGGGTGAAGCACTAAAACAATTTTTTTCTGTATAAGTAATTTACAAAAAAAATGTAAATTTTAAATACCTGCTTGTACCAGCAGTATTTATAGTAACTTCTGATTCAACCTGTGAATCATTATGAATAGATATTTTAACAGGAGTAATGCAGATACGATTGCTTTCAAAATCATGATCAATATAAGGACTATGAATAATACCTATTGAAATTTGAGTATGTAATTCATCTACAGATTCATTTTCTTTTTTTGGAACCTGAGCATCAACTAACTGATTAGGCTCATAGAGTGTAATTATTCCATCTCCCTCTTGGGTGGTCTCTTCATTAATCTTAAGCCTTTCAATTGGAACAACTGTTTGACCATTTCCTATCTTTTCGTTTTTAAAATTATCTATTATGTGTGCTTTCCATTGAAAAAATAACATTCCTTCTCTAACTGACTTATTTTTAATTATCACAGCATCATCAAAAATATTAATCTTATTCTGATCGATTCCTTTTGCAAAATCTACGTATGCTAGATTTTTAGTAGTAGAAGTCTCAGTAGCTACTAATGGAATCTCATAATATTTATCATATTTGGTAATTCGTCGTTCACCTCTTAATAACAAATACGTAGATTGCTCTGAATTAATAGTTAAAGACTGACAATCTCGAGGATTTTCTAGAGGTTTCAATTTCCAACAGGAACTTAGTAATCCTGCTCTCAAAAGAGTTATTTCAGTTAATGTATTCAAATAAACTTTATTCATATTAATTGCTTTAACTTCAAAAAGCAATTCTTTTACGTCTTCTGATTTACAGCTCTCTGTGACACTGAGTTCAACTTTTAAGGATTCACATATTTTAAGAGCCCAAACATGTCTAATAAGACGATATCTATAATAAAATTTGAAATTACAAACAGATAAATAAAAAAAAAATCATAAATACCTAGGTACACTAGTAGTATTACTATTCTCATAATAAAGTAATAAATCAATGCAAACTGGACCCTTAACATTTGGAGCCTTTATCCAGATATTTACAGAATAAGATTGTCCTGGTTCTAAACAACCATTTGGTAAAGCAACTTGTGTAACATGATTCTTTCTAGCTAATCGTTCTCTTACAGCAGGAACTTCTATATCAACTGCGTCTCTAGTTGTGTGAGTTGTTTCCCGAAATTCACAACAAGACAAAAGATATGGTGTAGAAGTTGCTAGAAGTACTTTATGTAAAGGAACACTACCCACATTTCTCATTTCCATCGTAACCGATTTTATTTCGTTGCATAGCATTTCAGTATTTACATCTTCAAAATTGACCTATAAAGAAATAAAAAATAATTTTGTATTTAAAAAACAAAATAAAACATACCTGAAGACAAGGAGCTGGAGGCATAATGGAAATTGGTAGTCCCATGTTCTGCTCAACTATTTCCTTTTTTGTACATCCTAATTTTCTAAGATCAAATAATTGTTTCCCGCTAACGGTAGCAATATCTTCTGTTCCGTCTGTATCTAATATATTGTAATAAATTCCTTTCAATGACAACTCTCCAACTATCAATGGCGTAACCAATAAAACTATTTCCTGTGAACCATTACTTGTTAAAGTAAGAGATCTCATGATAGTCGTTTTCAAAAATTCATTTGAATGGCCATTTTTCTCATTTGTTATAATATTACCATTTTCACCTTTAAATGTCCAAAATAAATATATATCTTTTAAAGTTAATACAACTGCCAAAGGGTTATGCAATTTGAATGCTACTTGAACGGGTTCGTTGACAATGGCAATTAAATTGGTATTAATGTTATCCTTGGTAAAAAGAGTTATAACCGGTTTAAATATATGCGGTATAGAACCTTGTGCTTCGTGCACAATCATTTCTTCAAGTTTCAACCACTTATGTTTAGCTTCTGCATCATCGTTTGTTTGAAATGATATTCCTAAAGCACGAACTTTTCCAGGAATGGATAATGGTGGTGTTGGTCCAACTAGTATCTTAATTGCTTCTGACATTAGTAAAGGTAGTGATAAGATGGGACTTTCTTGACTAATTCCACTTTCTTGTAACACCTACATGTACAGTAAAATGGCAACTTTTAGAAACGACATTGTTGCAACTGCTAATAAATAATGACTTAGAAATGATAACCAAACTTAACAATTGAACTATTCCATACACACACACTTTATACATAATTGATTTTTAATACGTTGTAATTTCTATATATCACACAAAACCTAAAAGTAATCAACTACAGGATGGTTACGTCAAGCTTAAACTCACAACAATAACAACAAACTCATATTATGAAATTTGAAGACATATAACACATACGGTAATATATTTCTCAACAAGTATTTCTTCAGTCTATAGATTTTCTTAAGCAATATCACAGTATAATACTAACCAGTAGGTGCACTTACAAATATTGTTAGGCGTCGTGTGACCTTGTTGTATTCTCGGGCTATGAAACAATAGAAAATGTTATTACCAGCATGCAATGACAATCGACAAGCCTCGGCCAACTGATCGTGGTGTGTGCGATATTGAAGTTAGCTTAACAATTTCAAAAGTCACTTGATCTTAAAATCGAGTGAATATGCTGTATATTTTTATGCTGTGGCAATACAATAATAATAATAAACCCTTTTTATTGTCTAACAGGAAATTTCCCAATTACAAGACAATTACAAAAAAGTAAAAGAAAGCATAATTGTTACATTGTATTACAAACAATAATTTAAAATATAAGTTTAATACATTACCCGATAACAAAACATAGATGGGATATTTTAAACAGTCTTATGTACTAAGGAGAAATGTTTTGATTTTATATCTAAACTGCATTAATGTACAATTGAACAAATCTAAATCCAATTTGCTGTTAATGCCGTTTAGATGAGAACATGCTTGATAAAGAGGAGCTTTTTTGACTAAGTTGGTATTAGGAGTAGATAAGTAGAACATATTATGTTGTCTAGTGATTATGAGGCACTACAAAATTTAGTTCATTTAGTAATTGAGTAAGTAAGGAGTAATATAATACAAATGGATGAAGAGAATCAAAGATTGGCAATTGGCTAATTAGTTGATCATCTTGTTTGTTTAATTTGAGGAATGGCTAAGAGACAGGCAAAGTAACAGACAAAGAGATAGACAACTTGTTGACACTACTGTAATTCGAGACCATCAGTTGCAAAAAGTGACATCTTATTTTTTGGATAAAATGAGATTTCTACACCATTAGAAAATTAGCAATTGTTTTTTTTTCAAGACAGCTAAGTAATAAAATTAAAGCTGTGATACATTATGTCATAAAGTAAGTATAATCTTGCCATTTCGATATTATTGTTGATCATGTTATACTGCAGCAAAAAGTGATTTTTAATAACTTGCTTGCTATTATTAGATTTTTATTTTAATAAAGGCAGTGGAAAGAAATACGTCCAGCGTGTATCGCATATGCATGTCCGACATGTATCAACATATATTCACGTCCGACGTAAACAAACTTACATTTACATTAACGTATCACCACATCCAATGTTCCCATTGGCCCGTCTACTCACGTAAAAATTTTGACATAAACCTATGAGCACTAGCGGTGGGTGCATACGTCAAATCCGGGGCACTGGCAATGGAACGTATATCACTATCATGCTCGTACACATACATTAAAGCAGCATATCATCATGTGTTGCATTGCGAGAGCCCCGGGTTTTCGTATGCTCTGACTGCTACTACCTATGAGCAACTATTCAACCAACTTTGATAAGCAGACACATTGGAACGTGAACATTGAACATACAAGCATGTATGTCCGGAAGTGCCATTATTAACAAATACTTACGTTTTCATCTCGTAATCATGACACTTAGTGGAGGTACTAAGTAGGTATAATAAAGAAAGTAAATTATGATAGGACTAAAACAAATCTTACGTAATGTTATATATAATTCAAAATAACCTAATTGAGATTTTGTGTTATTGGAATTGGTTTTAAAAAGCTTTTTATTTAAATTTTGTTATTAGATAAGATAAAGGTACATATTATATCCATTATGTTAAGAGGCTTATTAAAATAGGTATGTAGGTACATACAGAAACTGAGAAAATAAAACTAATCATTGCACAAAATAAAAGCAAAACAAAGCAAGAAAAGATAGAACTTTGCATGAATTAACATTAGGTATGTCATTAACTATAAAAGTTATTTAATCAAAGCTCATTTATAAATATCTCTGAATGCAAAAGCTACAAAATCAAATACGCCTTTTTAAATTTAGGTTAACTCTAACACATGTAAAATGACTTCATTCTAGGCACCTACTGCAAATAATTGACTCATCTTGGAATCTTGGCATTGCAAACTGAACAAAACCATAGTAGATCTTTCTTTTTAGCCTCAATGATTTGCTTCCAGTAGTTCCAGTAACTAACATAAACACAAATACCTCGATTCTCAGCGTCATGTGGTCATGGCGGCGTGCAACGCGAACACATGACAAAATGAGTCAATAAGAATATTGAATGTGAATATACATTGGTACAAGTTGGATGTATTTATAGCCACTTCGTTTAATAAAAGTATATGGATGCTATTTTAGTGGTTATATCTGATCCTCACTATTGTTACAATCATTTGAATCCATTTTTGTATTCACAAATGTAGCTTTTGTAACCCCACTGGGTTACAAAGACACTTCTCACACTCGCATCTGTGTTGTGATGTTTGCTATTGTTCTTGTTAGATAATTTGAAGCTGTGGTCTCCATTATACAATAGGGTGGAATGAAAACTAGGGTTAAAATATGTTTCGTCATAGAGCTTTTAATAACCAGCAGAAGTTGCCTTCGGGAATTAGAAAGAAGACTGCAGAATATGCATTGCTCTACTAGAATATTTAGAGGTGCTCCAAAGTGCATACTTAAAAATGATATTTTTATGAAAAAAATCATAAAATCTGGAAATCTTTAAAAAAAGTTGTTCAATAATAAGAGGATAGATCGGAATGTTTATAGAATGAACCACAAGAAGGCGTTATGCGCGCGTGCTGATCATTTGTTTTGAAAGCGCCATTGTTCGTACAATAGTTGTCAGATTTTTAGCCATTTCTCAATGACCATTTCTCAGCAATGTCTCGACATGTCCAAATGTAATGAAAAAAATGTTTTGAGACGTTTTATAACTGTTAGCTACCGTATTTTGGGAACCTGTGTGGTTTGTTTTACGTGAAATCCTACCACGCAGAATGTAAACATTATTCGTTTTAAAATTCCTTTTTACCAAATTTAAATAAAATGTCTTCAATCAATGTTGATATTGTCGTTACTATAATTATTCAAAAACTAGTCTCTAAAATTCTGTCAGAAGATGAGCAAAGATTAGCTCTCATAATGGCACACTTTATTCAACTATCAATTTCTTAAATAAGTATGTATTTTTTATTATTTAGCGTATCAGATTGTAGCTGGAGCCTACATTTCGAAGAATGTGGTATTAAAGTCCCTGATGTCAGAGTATTTAGGTCGCGCTAGATCGACCACTTAATGTGTCATCCAAAAGCGCAACCAGTTGCGATCTTCCTACCACTATAGGGGTCACCCATCCAACATCTGCCGATGAGTCATATATCGATGGAAAGTACTTTCAATTACCTTTCAAATGATATATGATGTAACGAATTAGAAAACCCCTATACACGGGCTACGTACATTTCCAGAACAATCTACAGTGTTCGAGTCGGGTCGCGTGTATGACGTATCGACGGCCGATTTCTAGTACATGCTACACACTTCCGTGTGGGTATATATCGCGGCCGCGTAGGCCCGGCGATCAATTGGCGTTCAACCGGTGAATTGAAATGTGCTTTGTGGTGTAATTAGTAGTATTAGTGAATAAATAAATGTTGTAATAATAAGTAGTCCTTATATAATCTACTTTAAGTTTGTGAATATCTAGCATTTAAGTTCGTTAACAGTGTTAAATAATTAGTTAAGATTGTATTAGTGTATGTAAATAATATTTCTCTTGTTAATAGACGATTAAACAGCATTTTTGTTATTACTTTAAAAAGAACGTTACAATAATATGACACATTTTGAGTGTCTTATTGAATATGTTTACAGTTAGGTTAAAATAATCTATCATGTACAGTGTACATAATGAAATATATTTTTATTAAAATTTGTTTCAAAACCAGTATTGTTATTTATTAATTCTAAATGCTGGCAAAAATGCTGCTATATACCAGTACAATAGATAAATAGATAAACAAAGTGTACAACTGTAGATGGTATTTCCAGTGTAACAAGACTATACCATATTTCGAAAGAAAATCTTTTTAGTGCCTTTTTCCGACATACACAACCTTTGTTTTACCATTTTGATGAAAAGAATTCAATCAAACATGAAACCATTAAAATTTCAAGTTGACGTCAACAAAAAACATGTATGTTGCTGCGGGCAAAAGTGTAGGTAAACAAATGCACAACTGTAGATGGTAGATGTTAGATAAAAATATGTCTTTTGTTTCAATCTGGTTTAGTAGTTACAACTCTTTTGAGTTTAGTCTTTTGAGTAGTTACAATATGATTGTAGGTAGAATCAAACAAGCGTACCCTGTACCTATACATATGAAGCAATTCAACTTCTTTTTCTAAGTGGAATTGGTAAACAAAAAGCTTCACACCATTCCATGCAAACAAAGCACTACAATAAGTATCTATTGTGCATTGGGCAATTCCTTAATTAACCCTCGGACGACGGAAACCGGGTCTCAAGCAACCAGCAGTTCCATTTTTTTTAAATAATTCCATCGTTTTTCAAAATATTGTTTTAGGTGTTTGTGCATTACTTGAAGCTGTTATGAAGGTGGTTTAGAATAAATGTCTTGGTGTACCTTCCCACCACATTCCCGAAATACTGGAACAAATATAGTTGTTTTAAGAGTGTGATAGTTGTTTTAAACTTATTCAAGAGACACATGAACGGGTTACTGTAAAAAAATATGCAAATCGTGTAAGAACTAATTTTTACCCTATTTGTAACAAGAATTTTTACTGAATAAACCCATTACTTAATACAATAATTGCAAATGGTTGTAAAAAACACTAGTATTATGAATATATTATCATGTGCAAGCTCTTATTAGTAGCATAAACACTTTGATGTTTCGAAATTCATGTAAAAACAGCAAGATACTAGCCGGGTCACAAGAGACCCATTTCTAACGTCTGTGTGGCCGAAATTATTTCTGATGGACAAGGGTTACAGATGAAATAAGGGAAAAAATTCAATGTAGGAGCCCCATCTCAGTGAAGTTTGCACACTTCTATTTCTGTTAAACAGTGCCCCGCAATTTTCACTCTGGATTTTTTTGGTTTCTCGAAGTAGCTATTTCTTGTTGCCAGAGTAAAGTACTGATCTCCTATATTATAAGTTATGTTGTTTTATTGTTATATTTTATTGTGTATTTATCTTTTATATTTTAAAACAAAGTACACATCAATATTTCCTTTGGTCTTCAAAGTAACTGTTCCTTGTTGTTAAAATAAAGTATTGCTTCTGCACTTACTCCATGTCACGTTTTTTTAAATTTTACTAAGGCAAAAATTTACTTACTGCCTCTTTGCATCCGCAGACTGTTCGGAATTGAAGGGGCGGCGTGAAGAAACCATTCGATAAAGTTTCATGAAACTTAACATGGAATAAATGTAAAGACAGTACTTCACTCTAACAACAAGAAACAGCGACTACGTATATCAGAAAATAAAATGCGGGGCATCCTCTAAATAACAAAAATAGAGTGTGGGAATTTCAGTAAGACAGGGCCCGTATACCTATTGCTTCAGTAAACATCAAAACTTGCACATTAAAACTCAAAATGCCGCACGAAGTGTGTATATATGGAATTCATAGCGATACCATTTATAACTTACCTGCTGTGTAGATAAATACTCTTTTAAGAAAAGTGTTTGTTGTTCAAAAGATTGTTTACTTTGAATCGTCAGCAGTTCTGAAAATGAATTTGCAGCTTGTGGTAATATACTTAATCCTAATGATAACTTTCCAATTGTATAATGTACATGATCTTCTGCAAAACTCCACCCTTTTTCCTCATAAACCTCTAGTGCTTGTTTATAGCATCTAAGAGCATGTTTCTTCTGAGCAGCTTTGGAAAATCTATGCCCAGCTAACACCATATGAAATGCATATTTGCGCACCATTGGCGAACGGCTACAATTTAAAAAACAATATGCTGCTTGTTCTAATAACAATGCTGAGCGAAGATCTGATTCTTCACTAGTCATTCTTATCAATTGATGAGCTGCTTCACCATGTAAATTACGACTCTTTAAGCATTCTGAACTTAAGAGAGTTGCTCTCGTTGCAAATTGCGCCATTCTGTAAAAATCACAAACATGTATATAAAAAGTTAAGCTTTTTGGTGCAAACAAACTTACTTGCAAACATTTAAATAATTTATGATGGCTTCTTCTATATAATCGCAAGTTTTTCGACTACATTCATTGCCCATAAAAGCAGCTAAAGCTGCCATCTCTAAAGCTCCTGCATAATAAAACCAAGCTTGATCCAAGTTAAAGTCCCGTTTTGCTGCATGATATACTTGAAATGCCATACTATAATGAGCAAACATGAAATACAGATCCCCAAGTTTTCTCATTTGTATTTCTGGGGCATCAGCTGCGTAACTAAAATCACAAATACAAAATTAGCATTGTGAAGTGAAACACACATTTAGATTTACATAGGCAAATTAGGGCTTCCATTACTAGATCCTGCTTTGCTGGGAGTAAACCATCGCTTTGTAGCACTAAATAGAGATTTACTAACTCCTTTTTTATTAGAAACAATTTCTGTAAGATTTTGTATTTGTCTTTCTACATAAGGCAATAAAGCACGAGTGCAAAACTCGTGAATTAATAATTTTATCTGTTCCACGTCACCAGTAGTTAGACACATACCATGTAGAGCATTACTTGACAATGATTCCATTTGCATCTCTTTCTCTAACAATGTTTCATTCTACAAGATATAATTAAATAAGTAGTACAGAAAAAAATTATTATGCAAAATAGCTTCTTGTTGATGGATTGTTGATATTTTATTGTATTGTATTTCATTGCAAAAAAAATACAGTAGAGCCCTGATTACACTACGGAACAAAAATAGCACTTGCTTCTGCATCGGAGACCAGACTAAGTGATTCTTATAGATTTTTGTGCGTAGAATTCGATGGCGTCAAAAAAAATTGCGTATCACGTCATGATTTTGAGATATTCGCACTTAAAGGTGCAAAAAAGGCCTATTTTGACCATATTCAGAAGGTTATAACGCAAAATATTTAATATAGGATTAAATTTTGTCATATGCATTTGAAAGTACCAACATTCAGCTGCAATTTAAGATATTCAGTTTCCTTGTGCACAAATTTTTCGCAGAGATATTTGTATTTCAATGACAGCATATCAAGCATTTTACACACAGCATGTTAATTAACGTCAATACATACGTCATACCCTTAAGTGCGAATATCTCAAAATCATGACGTGATACGCAATTTTTTTTGACGCCATCAAATTCTACGCACAAAAATCTATGAGAATCACCTAGTCTGGTCTCAGATGCAGAAACAAGTGCTATTTTTGTTCCCTAGTGTTAACGTCAATACATAAAATGCTTGATATGCTGTTATTCAAATACAAATATCTCTGCGAAAAATTTGTATACAAGAAAAGTAAATATCTTAGATTGTAGCTGAATGTTGGTACTTTCAAATACATATGACAAAATCTAATCCTACATTAAATATTTTGGGTTATAACCTTCTGAAAATGGTCAAAATAGGACTTTTTGCACTTTTAAGTGCGAATATCTCAAAATCATGACGTGATACGCAATTTTTTTTGACGCCATCGAATTCTACGCACAAAAATCTATAAGAATCACCTAGTCTGGTCTCCGATGCAAAATCGTGTTCCGTAGTGTTATCCGAGTTAATGTAAACTGAGCACAGCTCAGATAAACAAAAACTCATGTTTTTGTGGCAAAGGGATACATAACACATATTGCAAAAAAGAACACTTTTTAGTATATTTTGCTTAACTAGTTAGTCATAAATTTTTCACTGCCGCCATGGAAATTGTTGTGAAATTCTACAAGATGTTTTGGAAAATGTGTTCGTCGCATTAAACGGCAATAAGTAAACATGTATAGAGAAACATCTCGCTAACAATTTACTAAAATGTCCCTGTGAAAATGAAAACCCCCACCCTTAGGATAAAAAAGACACGCCACTGCAAAGTTCTAGATGAAAGTACATGAAAATTATGCCTACATACTTTTAAAAGTCATTAACAAAATAATGACAATAAACCCAAGCAGTTGAGTGACTAAATTCTTCGAAAATTGTAACCAAAACAAAATAGTAGTACATGCTTTTAACTTTTTTAGCTAAAGGATAATAAACAGGCTCTTTGTAACCAGCTGTAAATAACTGTTAATGACTCAGATCTTTCAAAATGTAATCTGCACATATGCAGATTGTCGTCAGTTTCTAAATCTTCTTCTTGTTATGTATTAATACACGCTTTAGAATTAATAACTTGGATTATGTTTGTTAGGGTTTTAAGTAGGGTTAATAATTTTATTGTATGTAGTATTTAGTTACTGTTTACACCCCTGCTGAATATACGGAACTTACTATTTTGTACAGCGAATGTCATCGCAATGCTGCTGCCACCGCCAAAGAGTATGCACTTTGCTTCCCCAATCGCCATCACCCAAATTCATATATAATCATTCAAGCAATACAGAGAATGTTCGATATAGGAACGGTTATGCCAATAGCTGGTGGAAGAAGAATGCAATCCGCACCACGGAAATGTCGCTGAGGAAGAAAACATCCTGGAGTTAGTTGAAGAGGATGGCACTCTTAGCATGCATATCTTAGCAGCACAAACTGGTATAACTTCTACTCGCATTTGGCGTATTTAAAAAAAAAACTCCCTACACCCATACGATTTTCAAAAAGTACATGGGCTAGAACCTGCAGATCATATTTCATGAGTGCAATTTTGCAAATGGCTATTGGAACACAACCAGGAAAATCCCCAGTTTGCACAAAATGTACTGTGGACAGACAAGTGCTGTTTTATTTAAGTGGGGGTTTTCAATTCACACAACAGCCACATTTGGGCTGAGAATTCTGATCCTGTCTGAAGACATTATTTTCAGACACGTTTATTGGAAAATGTGTGGGTAGGAATTTATCCGAAGAGTAATATTTGATGCTACACTGAGTTTTAAATCACATATATCTGCTACTGTTAATAAAGCATCTAAAATGTTAGGTTTTATCAGAAGATTCTCAGTTGATTTCAAAAATTTGCAAACTTTAAAGATACTATATACAACTTTAGTACGACCACACCTGGAATACGCATCACCCATTTGGTATCCACAATATCAGGTGGACATCAGAAGAATAGAAACGATACAACATAAATTTCTAAGAACCATTGCTTTTCGTATGCATATAAGTGTTAACAGTCAAGAATTTTCGTACAACTTAATACTATCTGTAATTAATCTGAAAACTTTATATGAGAGAAGATGCATTAATGACTTGATGCTTTTATATAAACTCTTAAATAATTATATAAGATGTGCAGAACTACTCGAATTAATTCAGCTGTATGTACCACCAAGGACACTAAGAGTAAAAAAATTGTTTAATGAACAACTTGTGCGAACCAATTACATGTCCAACTCGCCAATTATTAGAATCACTCGTTTAGCCAATAAAACAGAATTTTGGACAATGAAGTGTTTGACGGACTCCCACTAGCTGAACGGCTCCGGCTTTGGTTCATGCATGATGGAGCACCACAACACTTTGCTAGCCAGGTATGTGAAATTTTGAATAACGAATACCCTAACCGGTGGATACGACGTAGAGGACCCATCACCTGGCCTATGAGATCACCGGTCTTAACTCCCCTCCATTTTGTATTTTGGGATATTTTAAAACTGAAACGGATCAAATTTTCTCGTCATTTCTCATATGATATGTATTTCAGGGCAGTAGTTCTTGAGCTTCAGTGTAACACACACCTAGTTATACAAATGTAGCTAGTGCTACTCAGGTCATTAAATATAATCATGTATTCCATTGAATGTAGAAATTTCAATAGTGTGATGAATATAGGATCATTCCATGCGAAATCGATCACTAAAATGGGTCGATCTCACGAATTTCAATAAAAATCACTTATGAGGTAGCAATCAACTAAAGAACATAACTTTCATTCATCAATTTGCTAGATTACGCAGAACTTCGGAAATATTCAAACTGAAGAAATTATCAAAACTGCTTGCACGCCTTTAAAGAAATATAAATATCTCGAAAAGTATTTACCCTAGAACAAATATCTTTTTTGTATATTGCTCACTAGAAGACGGGCTTTTTGGACAGCCTAATAATTTTTTGTTATCAAACGTATTTTTATTTTTTCTAAACGAAATATTTTAAAAATGCAGAAAAATCGGTGTGGTCACATTTTTAAAAATCTGAAGAAAATTGTAGATTCTTTGAACATTTCTGTATTTAAATGCCAAATGGCAAGCTGGACGTTTTAATAGTTTTGGCAGGGTAAATTTTCAAAGACCGCGCTGCAGACAGCCGGCGCACCATAGATCACAGTCAACCGGCGCAACCCGCATTCGCTACCTTCTAGTTAGTAATAATACCATCTATATTTCCAGCGGTCGGTCTTAACTAATGTACATAAGATAAATGTATATATGTGTGGATATGATTATACCTCCTGATTAGTTAATTACGTATGTATTTAAAACGATTTCTTCGGGTGTGTTACATAAAGCATTTTTCTTGCGGCCATCAAAGACCCTAAAATATTATAATGCAATAACTTAGATACCACTTTTGTTTACAGAAGATCAGTTGTTTTTGATCCTAAATTTATAAAATAGATTTTCACTGGGTTAGACTGGATGCTATTGTAGGTAGCAACCAATCACCAGCTTACGTTGTATTATATTATTAAAATCCAGTCATCGAGCTAGAGTGTCAAATTTATTAACGTTAAAAACTATAGACTGAGCTATAGGATCATTGCAAATTCAATATTTGAACTTGTGGCACAGGTGAGTTAATGATATTATCCACTGCAAAAATTATCATAATAACTTACTTAACTCGCTTGTACCATAAATAACTATTACCGATCTCTATTGTAGGTTCTGATGTTTAATAAGGTCAGCTGCGGTAATTGGAGCGATGGGGTAACTGAAACTATGCTTAATAAAAACTAAAACTATCGTTAAAAGTCTATGAGAATCACGTGAATATTTTTAGTTTTATCGACTTTACCCTATACACTCTTCCGATTGCGATAATTCCTGAACTATTCCTATTGCAGCCCTAATTTCTTGGAGACATTTTAATTAATATCCTTAGGGCGCCTCAGTTACCCAGAACATATTATAAAGTAATGTGGATATAAAATCTAGACGATGATTCCATTTACCCCAATCTATTGGGTTAACTGGAACCACCGGACATGTTTTTAAAAAAATATTTTTAAATGCAATAGTTGGCATTAGAGCTGCTTTATTTTTACATTTTCGTTTGGAAATATATTTAAGTTACTATAAAACAAGGTCCTAAACTTATGCTTCACGATAAAATATGAGATAAAGAGTTTGAAGCAAAAGAATTGTATATCTATGGACCAATTACCCCAACTGACCTTAAAACTTAAATTAAAAAAGCTGTTGCATTATATTTTATGGTCTTGGACAGCTGCAAGAAAAGTACTTTATGTAACACACCCGAAGTAATCGATTTAAATACTTAAGTAATTAATTAATTAGTAGGTATAATCATATCCACACATATATACATTTATCTTATGAACATTAGTTGAGAGGTTAAGGTTAAGAGTTAAGCTGGTAATATGGACCGTATTATTACTATCTAGAAGGTAGCGAATGCGGTTTGTGCTGGTTGACCGTGATCTATGGTGCGCCGGCTGTCTGCAACGCGATCTTTAAAAATTTGTCCTGCGAAAACTATTAAAACGTCCAGCTTGGCATTTTGCATTTAAATACAGAAATGTTCAAAGAATCTGTACAATTTTTTTCAGAATTTTAAAAATGTGACCACACCGATTTTTCTGCATTTTTAAAATATTTCGTTTAGAAAATAATAAAAATACGTTTGATAACAAAAAATTATTAGGCTGTCCAAAAAGCCCGTCTTCTAGTGAGCAATATACAAAAAAAATATTTGTTCTAGGGTAAATACTTTTCGAGATATTTATATTTCTTTAAAGGCGTGCAAGCAGTTTTGATAATTTTTTCAGTTTGAATATTTCCGAAGTTCTGCGTAATTTAGCAAATTGATGAATGAAAGTTATGTTCTTTAGTTGATTGCTACCTCATAAGTGATTTTCATTAAAATCCGTGAGATCGACCCATTTTGGTGATTGATTTCGCATGGAATGACCCTATAATATAAACACAGTTAAATACAGTCCACTAGTTTTATTTACATTTGGACCAGCATTGATTACAAGGAAATCAAGGAGTACCTTGAAAGACCACAACCACCGTTTAACAGATACTTTATCAGCAAATTGAGCAAACCCACGCATGAGCCTTCGAAATTTAGCGACTTGGCTGAATATTAACAAGGATCAAATTAGAAAATGTTTCATTCGCCATAAGATTAAGACTGAATTTTTATTTTCGTATTCATAATACAACGTTTACGCTTCTGGAAAATGGCTAAAGCGGTAAATCAGCTTTAAATAATAGCATATAAAATTTTGTACTACTTTGTTTTGTAGCTTTATTGACCTAGTTTAAGCTTAATTTTCGGTTGAGAAATATTTATGCTAACTACAAAAATGCCATACCAAGTGTAGAAGCTATTCTACATAATTCTTAAATTAAATAATACACATGCATAAAAAGAATACATACTATTTTCTGAGCTTCCGTTTCAGGACTAAGAGGATGGTATGGTAAATTAACTCCAGCATCTCCCAATTCTGAAGTTCCATCTAAAGAACGAGCTAATGATCTAGACGAACTTGGAGAATCGTCAGGACTTGGTCGACTACTATCCGTACTTTCAAAGGTACTAGAAACATACTGGCTCCACGGATCAGGCAGTTGCTCTTCCACTTGACCTTGTCTTGAATTAATCTTCAATAAGAAAACTTTACCAATACCATAACATAAATTTAAAGCATCTACTGCTTGAGTAGTTCTAAAAAATAATAATAATAAAAGCGAATAATATAAATTCGGCACATTTTTACTTCAATTGCACTTACTTATTACTATCACCTTCAGCATTGTCATGTACAAAAACATAATAACGCAATATGTGAGAACCAAACCATTTTGGCAGTTTATTTGGTGCAACATTTTGTAGCTGATTTAAATTTTGATCCAGATGACTCATAATTTCCACTGGATTGGCATCGTCTGATGAAACCACTAGCATACACGCTAAATAATGTTTTGTAAATTCATGGTCAGACGGAAACTGAACTTGTAGAAACATATCTCTCCAAGCTTCAAACCAAGGAGTAGACGTAGGTATTTGTAAACTATTTTCACCAACTTGCGTCTGTTGAGTTCTTGGCTCAGGTGCTTGAGCAACAGCTGCATTCAAAAATTTACGTGCAAGCGTTGGCTGGGGAGGGCGGAAATTTACATCCATCAACTTTACTTTTAGGTTATGAATAGTTACCATTCCACCACTTGGATCTTGAAGGTTAACTAAAACATTAGTTTCGAGAATAATGAATTAAGTAATATTAAGCATCATAACAGATTTTTTGACATGTCTCGTTTGACAACATTAATAGATTGTAAGGTAAACAGTATACAGTAAAGATAGTTTTATGTTCCTATCTTAGTTTTAAATATATTTACCATCAGCACTAAGCTTGCAGAATGGTTGAACTAATTCCACAAACGATAAATTATTCTTCTGGCAGATTTGGTCGACTGAAGAACTGCAAAGCACAGCGACTTGAGGAGTAAAAGCATTTTTGATAAATTCTTGAGGTGTTAATTTACATTGTGCCATCTTTCTCGAATTCTTCAATATTATACTATTGTATTTCAATGAACTGTATCCTGTAAACAAAATTAATAAGTTTTATTTTATATGATTAAACAATATTTCAAAGTATTCTAACCAAACTGTCATTCAAAAGGTGAATTTTCACGTAGAATGTATCACTAGTTCTTACATACTGGCAGAACGATTATTTAAAGCATTAATAATATCATAATCATAATTTAAATATCAGTAACTGCCAGAAATATTCATATTTTACTTTATTTTCACTATTATTAGGAAGACCCATATCAAATCCACTATCAATGCAGCCAACCTAATGATGAAATTGAAATATAAAACGTCAAAAAAATGTGTTTCTATCTGGTACCAACTTCACATTTGTTGTGAGTTAAAAACAAATACTTTAATATATAGGATGAACACAATTTAAGAAAAATATAACGCCAGAGCCAGGAAAAATGATATGATAAGGATTAATATTCTCAAAAATCATAGGCGTCCGGTATGTTTTAGCGGATAAAAGGGAGTGTAGCATAAAAAACTTTTTTGGATTTATCATATGAAAATAAAAATTATAAGAATTAAAATGAAAAGCACACTTGAATCGGTCAATGCAGAAACTGAATATGTCCACTTTTTGTGTAAATTGAGTTGTACATGAATTCACCATAATTCAAGGGTGCCCGATCGAATGGTACAAAAATTGAACATATCCTGCTTTTCTATAATGTAGAAAAGCGATGGTATAGTACAGAAACTGAATAAGCCTAGGACATGTTTAATCTCTGTAGCATATGTCATATATATCTAGGATGCTCTGAAGTAAAAACAGCTGAGCTGATATCAAATGAAGCCATCGTCGCGTTGTTTTGACATATGCAAGTGATATATGCAAGTTGAGTGAAGTTCTCTATGCAAAAATGTCTAAATCAACTAGTAACAGCTAGTGTTTACGAAGGAGAAAGTGAAACTATAATATAAAAACTATAAAATATTTTTATTTCTATTACTTTAGCATTTTCAGATTTCTTTTGTTAATATTAAGTTCAGTAGTTCTTTTGCCACAAAATAGTTTCTTGCGTATTCTTTGCATTTTATTTGCAATCATTGTAGAAACTGAATATGTCCACGTCTTATATGCATTTTTTTCTCTTAAAATACAAAACTTTAAGTACATTGAACCATGTGATCTTACCTGAAAGATACCCTTCTTTCATATCCCAAAAAGTCACGAAAGTCCATAAAAGCAACATTGAGTAATTCAGTTTTTCTTGTTTTTCTCAAAATAAGGTGATTGGGTATTCATATTCAGTTTCTGCATTGACCAATTCACTTGCCTAGTAGGGTGGTCCAACAAAAAAGCAAATTCGGAAATAATTTATGTATCAAAATATTTATATTAAAAAATAGCAATAAATATTTTTTAACGATTTTTCCGTGTTTTTCTTCTATTTATGGAATTTTTTGCAAGTCTGTAAAAAATAGTTAATATACGAAATTTAACAAATAAATTATTGGATGTCATTCTCTGAACATTTCTGAAGAGTAGTCCGGTTGGAATATTGATTTTCTAGGATTCTATACCAATTCTACGAAAACGCGTTTTTTCCCATATAAAATACATGGGAAACTTCCAGGGCTTTGAGGAACCCCTAAACATCGTCCGATTTTAAAATAATAAAAATAGGGGTACCTATTTTTTCGATATACAATAATCCTAGGAGGTGAGAGCATAAGATTTCCGACTTTGCTTTTTTGTTGGACCACCCTATTGTCTAGTGATAGTAGTTTCGTAGTTCAGGGCCGGCGTGAGGCGGGTTCAGCGCGTTCCCAGGAACCCTTCCCCGCGTTTTGAACGGCCACGCGCTTTATAAGGAGCCGCGTTACAACTTACAAATGTAAAACCTTGGATTGCGAGTAACTTGGTTTACGAGTGTTTTGCAAGACGAGCAAAACTTTTTAATGAATTTTAGCTTGATAACAGTGGCGGCTCGTAATTTCCTAGAAAGGTGAGGCTCGGAAAAAACTCCTGCTACAAAACCCAATTTAATCTGTGGCCGGTGAAATGTGTAAATAATGCTAAAGGTGCTCCGGCCATAACGTTAGGATCGTCGTAACATTGAGTAACTAATTTTTGTTTAAAATTAAAGGGTTATAAACGTTAGCTATTAGATCGAATAATGCATTTGCAGTTCTATCAGTACTTACGTCAAAAAACCCTAAAAATCGTTCTTTTAAAGTTCCATTATTTACAAACCAGACAGTAATGGGGCATTGTGATTTTTCACTAATGTCTGTTGTATCATCAGCAATTATTGCAAAATAATTTGCATTATTAATTTCACTGCCAATAGATTTTAGAAATTAATTGATTTTGAATAGTTTTTGACTGACCAGTAAAAATGTTTTTAACTTCTTCAGCATGTTCGCTAATTTTTACATTGAGCTTAATCAAGCACTCAAATGTTTATTTAAAATTGCCACGATTATCTAAAGTAGTCGATTCATCATAGCCCCGAAATGGCAATTTCTGACTGTCTAATAAAATTGTAACGTCAATAGGCGAGTGGACACCGTCCGTCAATTCATTTAAAACAGTACACATTCAATTTTAGACCTCTAATATAATACAAAGTTTCAGTAAATAGTTTATATAAAAAATTACACAACAGAAAAAATTAAATTAAAAACGTAAAATTTTCATAGCTTTTGAAAAATGCGGTATCGCATACGTCATAGCTGCTTCTCCGCAGTATCAAAATGTAAACACATACGCGATTAATAAATCTTTCAGGTAATTGGTATTAAGATAGTATAAGATGGTTGCTAAAAACGTAATGTATGGTTTGATGCGTTCTTTGTTTGCTGCGTTTCCACATGTGATTCGGAACACTTAAACTTAACCTTACAAATAAAAAAAATTAATTTTAAAAATCTATATAAATACGCGTATAAATACGCGGTAGACCTGTTTTCTTAAGGTGCTGCAGAACTACTACTCCTTAAAAAGCACATTTCTACCAAGTTTTGCTCAGGCTGTAAAACTTTTTGTTGTTTGGGTAGCTTAACCTTTCAATTAAAAAAAAAGCAAGTCGATATTCCATCACGGACGGGAGATGCTGCAAAACCACCTCTTCGGGGTGGCCAACTGGGCACTTCTGTCAGGATGGGGTAAGGCTGACAAAGATATTCTTGAAGTACGGTATTTATCTACAAATCCTGTAAATTTCACCTGGATGTTATGTAACGGACGCGAAATACTGATGAGTTAACCTTCACTAGGCCATTAACTCCAGTCGTGCCAGGGTTTGCTTATAGGTCTACAAGAGGTTTTGTGTTACCGATACTGTCTACTTCCACATTTTCCATAAATTATCCGTATGTTCGATGACGATCAAAATCTTGCGGTCGCCGCTTGGACTATAAAGGTTCCAGTGAATACCTTTTGTCTACTCTTATAAAAGCACCTTATATAGCACACAAGTTAATCACCTTAAAATACGATTTTGAAAAGTAAAACAAATCACGAAAGAAGTCGTCTACGGTAGTTGACTATAGGAAGAGTATACGATCGATAATCAAGCAGCTGTGCTGTAACGAGCCAGCCAATGCATACAGATGCATGAACTGAAGCTTGAAATTTTGAGTTTCATCATTCTATTCGCATTATAGTTGCGCTGCGTTGGGTATGCGCATTTAATACATTTTATTATAAAATAAGTTTATTTATATTAAATTCAATATTTTTAATCTAGAAAGTATTGATGGAATAAATTTATTAACATAGTAATAAAAAATAATTGACGGTAAAATATTTAGATTTTATTTAGTAATTATTTGGTTTCGTTTAGGTGAGGCTCAGCCTTACCTGCCTCAACCGGCTAGCCGCGCCTGCTTGATAAACGAGTGATGTCTTGCAATATGAGCAAAGTTTTTAATACGTATACGGTTTGTCTGCCGGGCATCACGTCATCACAACTATTATCCTTAACAATAAATAGAAGAATCGGGGTCAACGCGTCATCAACATCTGGGTAAACATATACGATAAGATAAGAGTATAAACAGCATCTGATGTTACCCCAACTGTTAAAAATGTCAGCAGATTTTACATTTGAACATTTTATTTGTCATCGATGAATACATACACCTTAATAACGGGTTATAATTAAAAATTTGATCGTTTTAAGTGTCATACTGTAATGACGCCATTTAAAGAAAAGTAATTATGCAAATGTTTAGTTATAACCCGTTAGAAGTACAAAATAGGGAAAATGAGATCAATTTAATCGAATACACGTTAAGCATGATGTTAGCTCTTCTTATATAAAATCAGTTTGTCACTACTGAATCTTTCAAGCTCATCTCCTGTTTATCTTATCAGTTAAATCGTCGCCGTTAATGCATACTGGCATAACTATTTTTTAGCAAGTTTACAAGAGCGCGGTTTAAATGCTTTCTATCGTTTTTATATGAATAGTAAATAGTTGGGGAACAAATCATCCGAGTTTCAATTATTTCTTATGGGGAAATTCGCTTTGATATACAAGTACTTTGAATTACGAGCGCATGTCTGGAACGAATTATGCTCGCAAACCAAGGTACCACTGTACGCGCAGTTTCTGTGCTGCTGTAGTCACACCGATGTTTCCGTGTCACTTAACGACTGGCAAAGCAAACTTTTACCATTTAACCTACGTAAATCTTGATGACGTATTTAAAAACTTTGCAAAAAAAAAGGTCAGAGAAATAATTTTTTCAAGTCACCACTTTCAAAATGACATTTTGTGAATGTAACAGTTAAACTCAAACGTAGTATTTAAACACTCGTGCTTCGAAAAGATGCAAGAAGCACTGGCCCTTTTAGGCTCTTTAAAAATAATTTGACTTAATAATAATAAAATTTGGAACAATTAAAAAATTCCTCAACCAATCATTTTTTGACCAAATTGGCCATTTTAACGGAAATTTTATGCCGATTCCGAATATGTAAATCATTGTTGGGGAAACGCCCCTAAACCTCCAAAATTGGTTGCTACCAACCTAACCTTCACAAATACCCCACTACCTAACCAAAACGATATGCAAAACCAAATTCGAGTTTTTTTCAACTTAACCTAACCTAAGTTAACCTAACCTAACCTATACTAAACCTAACCTAACCTCAACCTAAACTAACCAAATCTAACCTAACTAAATTGTGCAATTGTAAATTACACAATTTGGCAATCATAGAAACTTAATATAATTATTATTCATTTCCATGGAGATTAAGCATTTTTTTACTTTTGATTCCCAAATTTGAGACGTTTGGGGCGGTCGTTCCAAAAATGATTTACACATTCGGAAATAGCATTTTTTGGAGCAAACGTCCCTAGGGGTCTAATAGTGGTTGCTACCAAGCTAAGCTCCACAAAACACCACTATCTAACAAAAACGCTATGCAAAAGCAAATTCAAATTTTTCTCAACCTAACCTGACCTAAACCTAACTAAATTGGGCAATCATAGAAACTTAATATAATTATTATTCAATTACATGGAAATGAAGCTTTTTTTGCTTTTAATCTCCAAATTTGAGGCGTTCGCTCTAAAAATGATCTACATATTCAGAATCAGCATAAAATCTTCGTTAAAATGATACCAGTTTGGTAAAAAAATGTTTGGTGGGAGAATTCTTTAATTATACCTTATAGTTATTTAGAAACCATTTGGGTATTAGAAATGACAAAAGAAAGATTAGTAATTGATAATTCCATTGACCAATGTGCGAGCGCCATCTATTGGCAGCAAGAGAATGCTAAATTGCCTACTTGGTTTCATGTTTACTTTGAATTTGAAACAGTATTACAGATTTTGGTTAATTATCTTTTTCATTGTTGTTGGTCAAGTTCGTTTCAAAAAATTTTGTGCAAAACTCGATGCGCGAAGTCATCTTCGGCGCATTCGCGCAAATGAATTACCCGCTCCTTTGTCGCTCGTGCTTAAAAAATGCGCTCATACGCGACTTCTCGTTTTCGTAAATAACTATAATGATACCTACTGGATGGCTCTTTTGTAATATGTAATAATGTGTTTATAATAAATAATTTATTTAGAAGTTATTTTAGGACAAGTGCATGTTTGAACCCGGCCCCGCAAAAACTTACGCCGTCCTTGTCGTAGATATCGGCTCCTAAAGTATAGGAAGTTTAGTGTGTGACGTCATACCGACACGACTGCCTCGACTTGAAGATAAAGAAGCGATGCACACTGTGGATTGCACGTTGCATTATTAATATTGACTTACCCTTGCATTATGATAATAGTTTACGTTTTTAACAGAATTTATTGTTGAAATGTTTAACTTTTGCGTTGTTGGTTGTATGCAATTATAATAACATTTAAAAAATCCATCAGTGTCTCTTCATAATTTATCTAGAAAAGAAAAAGTATGAAAGCGTTATAAAGTGTGGAAAAATAAAATTAATCGTGCAAATATTGTTCAAAACTATAAACATGTACACTTATTAGTGACTAATTAGTGTACAAACTACCATGCGAAAAGAACATGCCTATAATCCATGGCAAACTTTTGTACGGTGTTATATTTATTACCTTTAAAATAATACTGTAACGTTCTTTCTAATATAATAACACAAGTGCTGTTTAAATCGTCTATTCACAAACAAATATTTATTTCTATACACTAATGAATACACTATAAATTAACGCTATGATTATAAACCATTAAAACTATTATTTACAGACTATGAATTTCTAATATAACATTTATCTTTACAGTTACTATTTACTTCGTTAAACACAGTTAATGACTCGCTGTTCACTGCCTCTTTTCTCCGCGAAGCCGACTTTATACCCTCCTATAAACGTTCCAGAAGTCGCCCGAACATACCATGTATTTCTAGAATACACCAGAAGGCCGTGCGTCTACGCCGCGGCTCTGGAATGTTCCACAGCCCGTTGACGGCCAGACGAGGCTTTGCACTCGTTACACTGCCCCCCTCTTCAAGTCTGTTCTGTCCCAGAATAAGTTTATTCCCTGGTTTCTGTAGAAAGGGTCGTGACGATATCGACAGTCTTCACCTCGACTACACGTTCCATTACGGTAGAAGTAACAGTCTACACTCTTCGTTGGCCTTAATGCAGGCTGTGGGTCAAAACTGCAGACGAAGATCTTGACGTCCGTACCTCTAAAGACGACTTCCAGCATGTTTCTAACGATTCTCCAATCCAGCTGGTCCCGCCCACAGCCGAGTTTAGGAACTGTCAATTTGTTAATACCCCTGGTAAGCAACTCGATCCTCAAATTCCATAATGCCCTCCACAAGTCGGCGTAACTCGGTTTCTGGTAGTAAAACTGCTTGGTTACCAAGTAGTAAATGGATCGGTCATGATCAGGCAAGCGTAAGGATTTACCAACAGAGGGATTTTGTTCTCGAAGTTCATTCAGCCGTCCAAATTTATTTCTAAACACTACTGCGATCCCCCTGGACATACGGAGATCCTCGGAGACACAGTGGGCAATGGAATAATCACCAGGGACCTGGAAGAGATCTTGTTGCATCTCAGTCGTGACTCCGAATCGCGTTTTTCTAGTTCCAGAAAACGCAGCCATAAATTCTCTAAAGGTTGGCTGATCATCTTCAGGCTTTACGGTATTGATAGCCACCTCAGCCTCATCTTCCCGATCCGGGACTGCGTCATTATTTCCCTCATAGTGCGCCAGACGATTAGAGTATACCACCTTTGATTTCCCCCTTGGCAATTTCTGGATGCGATAAATCAAGTCATTTATTCGTTTCTTCACCTGGTATGGACCCTCCCAATTCCGCTGCAACTTTGGAGAATAGCCACGACGCCTTTGCGGGTTGTATAACCAGACAAGCTCTCCAGGTTGAAACCCTCCTTCTTGGGCTCTCACATCGTACGTAGCCTTCATCCGGTCACTCGCGATTTGACTATTATTTCGGGTTCGGTCGTGAATATCCTCCAACTTCTTCTTTAAGTTGATGACATAATCATTCCCGGCTACCTCCTGCTCTATAGGTGGAGACCCAAATTCCAGATCACACGGTAACCGTAACTCGCGTCCAAACATCACAGACGCTGGTGACACACCGGTTGTTTCGTGGACCGATGCACGATAAGCCATCAGGAACAGATGCAGGTATTGGTCCCAGTCTCGTTGATGATCGGAGACGACCTTGGCCAAATATTTGTCCATTGTCCGATTCATGCGTTCTACCATTCCATCGGACTGCGGATGTAACGGTGTGGTCCGAGTCTTGCGAATGCCCAACAATCGACAGACTTCTCCAAAGAGTACAGACTCAAAATTGCGGCCTTGATCCGAATGCAGCTCCATTGGCACTCCGAAGCGACTGAAAAACTCTTTGACTAGTACGTCAGCAACAGTCGCAGCTTCCTGGTTTGGTAGGGCATATGCTTCTGGCCATTTGGTAAAATAGTCCATTGCCACTAATATGTATTTATTCCCATCGTCGGTTTCGGGAAATGGTCCGGCAATATATATGGCTATTCTTTCCAGAGGACTACCCACATTGTACTGCCTCATAGGTGCTCTTCGTTTCCCCAAGGGTCCGTTACCAGTGGCACATAATTCACATTTCCGGCACCACTCCTTCACGTCTTCTTTACAGTTGACCCAATAAAAACGCTCCCTAACTTTCTCCAAAGTCTTTTTCACACCGAAGTGTCCTCCTGAGGCACCGTCATGGAGATGTCGCAATACTGTAGCCACTCGGCTTCTTGGAACCACGAACTGAGACCTAATGGTGGTGCCATCTTCCCTCTCCAGTACTCGCTTCAAGAGATCGTCTTCCACCTTCAAGGACTCCCATTGGGCCCAATATGCTTTGAGCGTTCTGTTGAAAGGGCTGACGGCCTCCCAGGCAGGCCTTTCTCTCACGCGCTTCCATTCCAGTACCATTTTTAGTTCGGGATCAGCCTCCTGCTGTCGTTGCAATTCTTCCGGCAACCAATTGTCGTTGACGATGGTAGTCCTTAATACTTGGCAAACCCTCTCTTCCAAACGAGAGCAATGACGGCAATCCGTTGGACAGGGTCTTCTTGAAAGAGCATCGTCCTTTCGATGACTAGTGCCCGCTCGATGTTCGGTGTCAAAGTCGTATCCTTGTAATCGTTCGATCCACCTTGCGACCTGGCCTTCAGGATTACGGAATTGTAGTAGCCATTTCAACGCTGCATGGTCCGTCCTCAATAAAAACTTCCGCCCGTACAAGTATTTGTAAAAGTGCTCAACGGACTTCACGACGGCCAATAGTTCTTTTCTGGTCACACAATAATTCCTTTCGGCTTTAGACAAAACCTTACTAAAATAGCCGATGACCTTTTCTTGTCCATCCTGTATCTGAGAAAGTACACCCCCAATGGCCAGATTACTTGCATCTGTGTCAAGTATGAATTTCCCTTCTGTCCGTGGATAGCTCAATATTGGTGCGGTTGTCAGGGCACGCTTCAGCTGTTGGAAAGCTGTTTCACACTCTCCGCTCCAAACATACTCGCGTCCATCTTCAGTTAGCCTTGTCAGAGGCTTCGCTATATTGGCAAACCCAGGAACGAAACGCCTATAGTAGGTACATAACCCAAGAAAACTACGAACTTGGTGTTTATCTTTCGGTGTTGGCCACTCTTGAACTGCACGAATCTTATCGGGGTCGGCTGCCACTCCATTTTGTGATACGACGTGCCCGAGATATTTCACTTCCTTTCTGAATATGTGGCACTTTTTCGGACTCAGTTTCAGATTGGCTCCACGTAGTCTTCGGAACATTCCTCTAGGTTTTTCAAATGTTCGTTGAATGATTTTCCGACTACAATCACATCATCTAGGTATACCAGGCAGGTCTGCCACGACAGCCCTCTCAGGATGGTCTCCATTAGACGCTCAAAGGTGGCCGGAGCGTTACATAGACCGAAAGGCATAACTGTAAACTGCCATAGTCCGGAACCAATAGTGAACGCGGTCTTCTCCCGGTCTTCAGGTTCCATTTCAACTTGCCAATAACCACTCTTCAAGTCCAAAGTCGAAAACCATCGTGAACCAGACAGGGTATCTAACGTGTCGTCGATGCGTGGTAAGGGATAGCTGTCTTTCTTGGTCACGTTATTGAGCTGCCGATAGTCCACACAAAATCTCGTTGACCCGTCCTTCTTACTGACCAGGACCACCGGTGATGCCCATGGACTGCTGGATGGGCCCGGGCCGATGGGCCGATGACCCCTTGTTCTTCCATATCGGTAATAATCTTCTCGGCTTCTGCTCGCCTTGCTAGAGGTAGACGCCTCGGCTGCTGACGGACAGGCATAGAGTTGCCTGTATTGATTTTATGTTTTACTATATCTGTTCGTCCCTTCTGGCTATCGACAAGAGCGAAGATATCTTGGTATCGGTGAACCAAACCCTGTACCTCTTTCACTTCCGTTCTGTTAAGGTCTTCGCACGAACTAGTAACCATACCCACTAATTTACCACCATGGTCTTTGGGCGCTGGTTTTGGAACATCAGCCATACACCTGGCTACTCGGAATACTGGCACACACTGTCCCACAAGGGTACTCTTCTTCAATGTCACCGGATCCACATTAACGTTCATAATTCTCACCGGTACTATCTTTCCAACCTTGATCAGCGCTTTTCCCACCAGTATGCCACTATGGATCTTCTTATCACAGACAGGCTCCATCATTCGCACACATCCTACCCGAAGATCTCCATCCAAACCTGCCTCGACAACCATCTCGCCTTGACCCGGCAATATCACATCTTCAGTCAGCAAAACCCTTACAACCGGATCTTCTCGTGGGTGCAACGGAAGTTCTTCGTTACCGACCTTCAAAACACCCTCTTTCAAATCCAACGTAAAACCAAATTTTCTCAGGAGGTCCATTCCCAAGATGAAGTCATCAGTGATATCGGCTACGAGCACCTCATGTTCACGTTCTTCACTTCCAATGCCAATCTTCATCTTCACCACTCCGCGTGTTGGTATCACTTCACCTGTTGCTGTACAGAGTTGAGTAGTTGTCGGTAACAATTTAATACTTGATTGTAGAACATCAGGGCGTACGATGGATTTTGTCGCCCCCGTATCAATAAGTAGTGGAACAGTTCGGCTAGCAATCTTTCCATCTACAAACTGCCGTTACTATTCTTTGATGTTACGGCATGGATCGTGGTCTCCGGGGCATCTTCACTCGCAGTCAACGTTCGCCCCCTCTTGCCAACCCCTGT
This sequence comes from Agrypnus murinus, assembly GCA_929113105.1. Lineage (NCBI taxonomy): Eukaryota > Metazoa > Arthropoda > Insecta > Coleoptera > Elateridae > Agrypnus > Agrypnus murinus. The sequence continues at coordinate 132,500,547 of OV816023.1, read as the reverse complement.
TAACTTTTCCGACGGTTGTACTTTTCTTATTTTGGGACAACGGCGTTCTACATGTCCTTGTTCGCCGCAGTTCCAACAACGAGGCCCTCGAACTTCTTGATGATTCTTCTTACGGCTTTCTTCCTTCCGAAGAACTCTCAGTACTAACTCCTCTAGGTGATCCTTAGAACTTTCTTCTTCTTCCACAACGGCTCGAACAAGCCCGTGACCTCGGGACGCTTGTTTTGCAGCTTCAAATTCTAAGGCGTGAGCAAGCGCATCATTAGTTGTTCTTGGTCGTGCCAGCCTCAATGATTGTTGTGTTTCCCCGTCTCTTAACCCATCAATGAAGGTCTGCACAGCCAGTTGTCCCAGAAATGAATCGGGTGCCGTAGGGTACGCCAATCGGACAAGCCGCGCAACATCGGCTTCAAACTCCTGCAGGCTTTCTCCATTATTCTGGATACGATTCTTCACTTGCGTGTGATACACTTGTTGAAGATGCGCGTCTCCATATCTCATCTCCAATCTAGACACTAACAATTGGTAATCATTTTCCTGTCCTGCTGGGATTGTTTGCAGGACGTTCAACGCGTCTCCACGCAAAGCCACAGTTAAAGAAACGGCCTTTTCCTTGCCTGTCCATCCGTTGGCCCCAGCAGCCGCCTCAAACTGTTTGTAGTAAGTGGACCAAGGTATCTTTCCATCGAACGTGGGTGGTTTTACTTTTATCCCTGCGACAGGACCCTTTTCTTCTTTAAACTGTTTCTTTACGTGATTAAACGGCCTCTCAGAAGTTGAGGGAAACCGTAGTTGCCTCATTCTATCTTCCAGCATTTCGGTCATATCGTCTTTCTTAGTTGTTGGTGGTAATTGCATTTGGGCTATTTTCTCTTCTACCATCTTTATTACCCTATCTTGTTCCGCCAATCTACCTTCCAACAGTCCTAACGAGCTGGCATTCTCAAAGAATTCTTCGAAAACTTTATCTTCCAACGCTTTGACGTTTTCCAGCAATTCACCTTTAAGCCTTCTAGAGCTTTCTTCAGATTTTTCTAGTAATTCTCCAAACCTTCTAGAATTCTCTTCGTGCTTTTCCAGTAATTCTTCTTTAAGCATTTTAGTATTTTCAAAAACTTTTTCTTCCAGTGCTTTGGTATTTTTAAGTAATTCATCTTTAAAAATTCTAGAATTCTCTTCGGACTTTCTAGAACTCTCTTCGTGCTTTTCCAATAATTCTTCTTTAAGCATTCTAGTATTTTCTTCGGACTGTCTAGAATTTTCCAAAACTTTTTCTTCCAGTGCTTTAGTATTTTCCATTAGTTTTCTAGCATTCTCTTCGGACTTTTCCAGTAATTCCTCTTTTAACATTCTAGAATTCTCTTCCATTTTACTTAATAACAAATTAGTATCAATTGCGGGTCCAGGTATTTCGAAGAGGAAACTTTCAGGGTCTTCTTGCTGTTCCAAAATCCATTCTCTTAGCCGATTTATTAACACGCTTTTAAGGCCCGTTGTGTCTAAATCTCGTTCTTCAAGTTCGTGTTTTAAGTCTATTACTTTGAGATCTTTTAACAATTTCATCGCCATTTTAATTGTTTGTTGAAATTATTTTTAACACTAAAATTTTATTCTCACAGCACTTTATTTAATTATTACGCGATTTTATTTATTTTAAAACCCGACACCTAGAATATTCCATTTGTTGTTCGAGAAGAGGTTCTTTCTTTTTCTCTCTTGTTACAATACCAAATCATAATTGCCAGAAACTTTGGAAAGTTGCTCGTGGGTACAGACCGCCCAAAATATTTTAACCAGTGCCCTCTGCAGTGCGGCTAAAATGCAGATTTAGCATGGCCATATTCTTGTTCTTCATGTTCGATATGATAAGAATAATTTTCTGGCTTGGTAAAAAATACATCAATCATTTTCTATTCCTATGCTATTAGGGAAATTCTAAAATAAGTTTTTCAATTTATTCTATTGATTGAAATTAATAGAGATTAATAAAAGTTTCACAGTATTGATTAAATTATAACCTGACAATATTGTTTCGACAGCTAAGTTGTCATTAGCAAAGGTAATATTATAATAATAAAATAGCTGCTGAAACAATATTATACCTTCCGTCCCCTCGAAAAAAAATTAAATACGTCACTGTAAGAACTGAAGTTTCATTATTTACCTAAGCTTGCTAAATAACTGTGTTTTAATAATTGGAGAACAAAAATTAAAGCCTACTATTCGTAAATCATTTTTCACGTTTTTCTTGAGAATTTTCTTATGTAAGAGAATGAATATTTATTATGGTTGAAAAGAGAACACAATACTCTATCGATTTCAGTAAAAAAATACCTAGCATGTAATTTAAAAAAGTTCTATGACGTCATCACGCTCACGCTGATTTAGTAAATACAAAATTTTCTAAACATATAGAATGCTATGCATGCCATTTAATAATATATACAGTTTATACCATTTCTGATCGAAAATAAAGTTGCTACAAAGCGGGGCGCATTAAATCAAACAGACTGTATATTTACTTATATTTACTGTCAAATTTTATTATTAAATATTCTATTTATCTATTCTATTAGTAAGTAATGTAAATGCCTGGTTTATACAGCAATTAACAACTAAGGATTAACAACTAACAATTAATAAGTAACAACTAAGAAAATCTTGTCGGTTTATACAATTATAGATTAATAATTGAGCATGCGCATTGCGCATGCAGTCCTATGTTTACAGTAACGCCATAAAACTTGAATTTTTGGAGAGTAACTTCATAATTATGTAGTGGCAAACCTGTTTTTTACTGTCAGATATGCGCTCTTGCGATTTCAACTAACAATTATTACAAAAATCAAAATAAATCGATCACTTAAAATCATGCTGACATAGCATTACGTTTATTTACTAACTAATCTTATTTTAAACTACAAAAGATGTTGAAATGTTTGCCTTCTTCAATGCACAGTGCAACACGTCTGTTCATGTTATCAAACACTTTCTGTAAAAGGTGAGGTGTAACGTTATCACATTCTTTCACAACTTTTGTTGTAAATCTTCTAGAGTATATGCAGCGGTGTCTTAAGGATGGTGTTTAACCATGAGCCACATAGAGTCGGGCATTATCCTGCTGAAAGTAACCGTATTGCAGTTCCTTGTCATCGACTGGATCGATGAACCAATTCAGAATGGTGTTCTAGTATCTTTTGGTAGTGATAGCCTCTTCAAAAAAATGAGACCGACCAATATCCTTCGCAAAAGAGCTAGTCAAATGACGCTTTTGTGCCAATTTGGCATTTGAGATGTTACTGTTATGTTCTTATAAGATACCCTTCGACAACGTTCATTAATATAAAAGACGAGAAAAAATAATTTTCATAGCTATGAAGGACTACCATGCACCTACGAGCCTTGAATTATGGAGTAATCATGCAAACTATTAATCTATCGAGACTGGCTAAACCTAAGGGCTAAACAATTGGGACGCACCTATACTTTCGGATTAAAAATCGCACTTTTTATCATGCAAAATAAGGGAGATATGAGCATTTAGAAAAATCTTAATAACGACGTTTCTACCAATACAACCGGGGCATCGGCGTCGGAGTGGCTATGTTCTGTCTAATGCATTCCTGACTGGTAGCAACTACGTCATCACCCCACAGGACAACATGTTTACAAGCGTTTCTCTTGTAACGATATATATTTTAAACAGACCATTTTGACAAATCAATTTCTTTTATTTTTGACTATTTATAACCTGCTAAATAAACTAAAATACTACATAAATAACCCAAATACACCTCAATGACTTAAGGGGGCCTCTAACAGCCATCATGTAGGGCATGTGAAAGAGGAGATCTGTAACGAAAACAAAAGATTTTTACACACCCATTGTTGAGGTATGTTAATGAGATATTTTGTAATATCGCAGTAATATTGCACAATTTTTTTAATATTGCATAAATATTATAGAAATATTGGTTTTAATTGGAACATAAATATTGAAAAATATTACACCCAGTGCAGTCAAATTAAAAAATAGCGTAGGAAAGTTCAATTGAAGTCATTGGATTTTTACATAAGTCTTCCTTGAGGGCTGTTAAATAACCTCCTAAAAGCCACCGCCTGTAGGTGGTGAGCTCGAAGAGATAATGAGCGTTAACCACGCACCTTTGAAAGTCCATTGGTTCTCCTTTCCAAAAGGACCATACTTATCATGGTTATTATACAGGGTATGGTTTTATCAGCTCTTAATGTGAATACTGCATGTTATTTACATCTCCGAAAATACGCTATATCATTTCTGGATAAACCGGAAGTGGGCAAAAAACGCTACTCAGAAAAAACTTAAAAAATTAAGAAGCAGACTGGCGAACATCGCATTACATTATCTCAGTTAGTTCAAAAGCTATATAGGTATATAAAGAGTCAAAATATAACGGGACACTCGGTATAATTCCACATGAATACAACACAACATTATTACTTATGTTAACCAAAACAAAAACAAAAAATATACACAAAAAATGATGTTACCAAGGCTGTACGTGTTAAAAATCTATATACCAAAATATGAATTTTTCCTGTTTTCCGTACTGTGTAACTCCAAAACTGTTAATTATAGAGCATTGTAGCCTCAGAGACTTTTGATCAGAATAATGTAAACTAAAACGTATCACAATTTCAGCTAATTTGACCGGTATCCAATATCTGTAAGAAACGCGTGGGGTTCTTAGCACAACGGCACTCATTAGGCTTGGTGCGGCCCTGTAACACAATATCCCGCAATCTGCATCAGTTAATTGTTTACTAATATTGTTAATGCTAGTTGTTAGGCTAATTCCTATGCATTTTCTGTTACATGCTTATTAAAAATAATTATTAAGATTGTTTGATTAAAAAAGTAAAAATTCTAATAAAACGAACAAATTACATAAAAATATTTTTACTATATTCCTCATCAGAAATTTAAAATCGTGTATTAGGATAGCAGAAAAGGCGGAGGGTGGTTTGCTGATATCCTGATAGCTACATTTACATATTGGTTACACCCGTATATAAGTTTGTTAAAAGTTAAACATTATTTTAAGTTATTTTATAACAATTTTTAATAAGTATATAACGGAAAATTTATAAACGATAACGTAACAATTATTTATCATTAAGAACATTAATAAGAAAATAGAGAAGCAGTTGTGTCTCCAAGAAAATGTACTGCGCGCCATCTAACAAGGTAATTGTTGTTTAATTTCCTGGAAACACTCCTGCTTCCATTATTTTTATTAATGTTCTTAATGCTAATTGTTACGTTATGGTTTACGCATTTTCTGTTATATACTTATTAAAAATTGTTATGAAATAACTCAAAATAGTTTTTAACTTTTAACAAAGTTAAATTTGAAACATTCTTGAAAATCTGTAAAACTGGACGCCATCTGATAGCCAGTAGCACTACTAATGACGATATTGAAACTGGTGTCGTCCTTGGCTACATACGGGGGGTCTTCAATATGTCAATGTAGCTACCAGGAGTAAACCATCCTCAGCCTTTTCTGCTATCCTAATACACGATTTCAAATTTCTGATGAGGAATAAAGTTGTAAGATTTTATTATTTTTATCTATTTGTTCGTTTTATTAGAATTTTTACGTTTTTAGCCAAACAATATTAATAATTATTTTTAATAAATATGTAACAAAAAATACATAAGAATTAATCTGACAACTAGCATTATGAATGTTAGTGGAATGTGAATACATGGGATTTCGGGAAATTACAGTCTCCCAAGCCTCATCCTTCTTCTTCCACGTAATTGCATCGGTTTGTTTACACTCGATTACATTTGCTTGGTTTAATATTTCTTCCACAAGGGTGACTGTTTCAGTAGAAGAAAAGTTGATGGATCTTTGCCTTCTTTTCTTTTCACCTATAAGCATTGCACAATTATTGCTATAACTTTTTAATAACTATTCTAGGACTTACCATTATCAATTGCTGGAGAGTTCTCCATGTTTATATTATTAAAAATGTACTGAATAAAGTCAAGAAATCACTATTTTACACAAACACACGCAGTAATCATGAAACATTAAAAACTTTACTTAAAAAATAACTGCGAACTAAGAAAAAACACTATATGGAATGCAATAAAGTGTTGGGAGTCCCCTGCTGTTGCCCAGATGATTTGTACTGACACATTGCTTATATTTATGGTTTAGGTATACAAATATAGATAGTCAAAACTAAATGAAACATCTTTTGGAAAAGCCCAGAACATAAATAAATGTTTAACTGAATTTTTAGAAGATATTTCTGAAAAATAACTATTTTTTTAAATTCCGCCAGTTTTTAAAAAGTGGACTAGAGAATGGGTTTGATTTTTCTCTCTTACACATTATTCTGTCAATTACCCATCTCTTTCTTGCATGTACTATCTGTGTGAAAAAGTTGACCTTCCTCATAAACATTCCAGTAACTACTTTCAAGATATAATCCTTTGAATATACCCAAACTGTGTACTTGCTACCTGTTAATTTATTTGACCAGTAACTACTGAGAACTTTACCTGAAGGTGAATAGACCGGCCCTTAGTCGAGAAAGTACTTGTTAAAGCGGTTTTTAAATAAAAAAAATTAATTAAATTAAAATAGAAAGCCATGGGAGACATCGAGACAGACGATGTAGGAAATCCATCAAACACGGCTAATTCCTTGGGCACAAAGTCTGTGTCGGAAGTCTTGAAACCTTGAACATCGACAAACAGCATGGTCGATGCGTGCTGCTATACTAATAAATGTATATACTGATTTCGTTTATAGTTGTCGTACTTCCTTCGTCAATGCGTTATACGTAAAAACTCGATCGTGCAAAATGAGACAGTAAGCAGTAGTGTTCGCTGGAATGCTTTTGTGGGTTTCGAAAGTAACTCGAAGAACGACAGCTTTCCCTAGCAAGGAATCTTTCTGTCGCGAACAGTCGATGACGATTAGAGGTAAAAGTGCCTTAAATCTATCAGGAGCCAGTACTGGTTCGTTGGGTTTGTCATAGTACGATCGTTGAAAGTTAGCATACATTTCGTATAAAATAGCAAATCCATTTTCGGCATAATTAATATTTAATTGATCGTAAGGATACCTTTCCGTATTTAAAAATACCGTCACGTTTTGAATATCGCAGGTGTCGAATGTGCGTTTCGGGATTACCGAAACGTATCCGTAAAAACGAATGTGGAATTGTGAATTTGGATGATGCAGATGGGGAAGGTACACATTGGACATCGTATGTTAAACTTGGTCGAAATATATTATACTTTGATAGTATTGGTCAGTTAAAACCCCCACTAGAACTCGTTCATTACTTTAAAGGTGATGGTAGCTTAAACGTAATTCGTTACAACTACGATGCTTTTCAGAAGCTAAATTCGTACAATTGTGGACATTTAGCGCTGAACTTTTTATATGATAACACTCCTTAACATTTCCTCAGTCTTACTGGGAATGTTGAGATGTCTCAAACATTCATCTTCTCCGATAAAACTTCTGTTTTAACTTCTTCTTATAACCCTCCCTTATATTTGGATGCTAAAAACAATGAGTTATGCGTTTGACAAATTTCGAGACGTTTAATACTATTCCGAACGTAACGGATGAAAACAACGTGTTTAAAATTGGTAAAAGAATAATAAAGATACCTACAGGGTCATATGAGCTTGCTGATATAGCTCAATACATTAATTCTCAAGTAAACGATGAGTCTGTTAAAATCGAACCGAATCATAACACCCTAAAATCGATTATAAAAGCCGATCACGACATTGACTTTACAGTTGAACACTCTATCGGGACATTGTTAGGGTTTAAGAATAGAATCTTAAAAGCTAAGGAACGTCACATATCTGATTTTCCAGTTAAGATTATCAAGGTTAACTCGCTAATGATAGAATGTAATATAATAACAGGGAATTATATTAATGGCACACCGGCCCATGTGATACATCAATTCTTTCCCAGTGTTCCTCCTGGATTCAAAATAATAGAAGCACCTGAGACTGCACCCTATTTACCAATTAATGTCAACACTATTTCAAACATTACCCTTAAAATATTGGATCAAGACGGGGACTTGGTTAATTTCCAAGGGGAAACCGTGACGATAGGACTTCATTTGAAGAGCGTCGATGATGGTGCTCAAATATAACACTCCTCGATGTTGCACTGATCGATATGGCTATAAAAGATCGTGTTCGAAGCGAAAAATGGTTAGTCAAGCATCGGTCACTACTCAATTGACAAGGGGCAACTGCTTATTCTTGCAAACCTTAGGCTTTATTATCCCAAAATGAATGTACTAAATGTAAACGAAAAAGTGCTCGTCGATAACTCGATTGTTGGAGCTGAATTTCACATTCACCAACCTTATACCACTCGTTTTGAGAATAATGACGAAATTCGAATACCTATTCAAGAGGATATGTCTACTTTGCCTTCGCGTAATTATCTATATGTAGAAGGTACTGTACTGAAAGAAGATGGTAAACCATCAGCGAGTGGTAAATTTATAAACAATGGTATTGCACATCTTTTTAGTGAGATTCGGTACGAAATGAATGGAGTTGTGGTGGATTCGGTAACAAAAGTTGGTCTAACAACCACCATGAAAGCTTACCTTTCCCACAATTCGAACAAAAGCGTTAAGTTACAAAACGCTGGTTGGTTTCCGGATGCTACCAGCACCTTGCTAGATAGTAAAGGTAATTTTTGCGTCTGCATACCTTTATCAACACTGTTGGGGATTTTTGAAGACTATGGAAAGATTATTATGAATATTCGTCAAGAATTGGTATTAATTAGAAGCAATTCGGATGTCGATGCTCTAATATCCACCGATGTTGATGAAAAGCTTAAGGTTAACTTGCAAAAAATATATTGGAAAGTTCCACATATTCAACCAGGATTGGCGGAAGAATTATCATTAACAAAATATATTGGGAAAAATATTGACACTCAAGTGGCATTTAGAATCTGGGAAACTCATATTTATCCCGCTGTACCGCAAACGGATAAGCATAGTTGGTCTATTAAAACATCGACCACTATGGAAACTCCCCGTTACGTTATCATAGGGTTTCAAACCGATCGTGATGGCCAGTTGCAGAAAGATATGAGCACATTCGACACCTGCGATATTCAAAACGTGACGGTATTGTTATATACGGAAAGGTATCCTTACGATCAATTAAATATTAATTATGCCGAAAATGGATTTGCTATTTTATACGAAATGTATGCTAACTTTCAACGATCGTACTATGACAAACCCAACGAACCAGTACTGGCTCCTGATAGATTTAAGGCACTTACACCTCTAATCGTCATCGACTGTTCGCGACAGAAAGATTCCTTGCTAGGAAAAGCTGTCGTTCTTCTAGTTACTTTCGAAACCCACAAAAGCATTCCAGCGAACACTACTGCTTACTGTCTCATTTTGCACGATCGAGTATTTACGTATAACGCATTGACGAAGCAAGTACGACAACTATAAACGAAATCAGTATATACATTTATTAGTATAGCAGCACGCATCGACCATGCTGTTTGTCGATGTTCAAGGTTTCAAGACTTCCGACACAGACTTTGTGCCCAAGGAATTAGCCGTGTTTGATGGACATCACGTGTCTCACTACGTCTTCAAACCTCCGTTTAGGTAGAAATTTGTTTTGTTGGTACAAATTAGTCTTTAATTAGTACTTAATTATAGGCTAGAAATGTTTGAATTTAATTGAAGTGGAGGTTCTAGCTTCAGCTTCTGCCAGTACCCCCATTTTTAAAACTTAAATTGCGGCTAAACGGGGATAGGTAGAAATTTGTTTTGTTGGTACAAATTAGTCTTTAATTAGTACTTAATTATAGGCTAGAAATGTTTGAATTTAATTGAAGTGGAGGTGCTAGCTTCAGCTTCTGCCAGTACCCCCATTTTTAAAACTTAAATTGCGGCTACACGGGAATGGGTAGAAATTTGTTTTGTTGGTACAAATTAGTCTTTAATTAGTACTTAATTATAGGCTAGAAATGTTTGAATTTAATTGAAGTGGGTATACTAGCTTCAACTACTGCCATTTTTCTTGTTGCTACAAGTTAGCCTTTAATTAGTACTTAATTATAGGCTAGAAATCTTCGAATGTAATTGAAGTGGGGGTGCTAGCTTCAGCTTCTGCCAGCATCCCCATTTTTAAAACTTAAATTGCGGCTAAACGGGAATAGGTACAAATTTGTTTTGTTGGTACAAATAAATCTTTAATTAGTACTTAATTATAGGCTACAAGTGTTTGAATTTAATTGAAGTGGAGGTGCTAGCTTCAGCTTCTGCCAGCAGCTCCATTTTTAAAACTTAAATTGCGGATAAACGGGTACAAATTAGTCTTTAATTAGTACTTAAGTATAGGCTAGAAATGTTTGAATTTAGTTGAAGTGGAGGTGCTAGCTTCAGCTTCTACCAGTAGCCCCATTTTTAAAACTTAAATTGCGGCTACACGGGAATAGGTAGAAATTTGTTTTGTTGGTACAAATTAGTCTTTAATTACTACTTAATTATAGGCTAGAAATGTTTGAATTTAATTGAAGTGGGTGTACTAGCTTCAACTACTGCCATTTTTCTTGTTGCTACAAGTTAGCCTTTAATTAGTACTTAATTATAGGCTAGAAATCTTCGAATGTAATTGAAGTGGGGGTGCTAGCTTCAGCTTCTGCCAGCATCCCCATTTTTAAAACTTAAATTGCGGCTAAACGGGAATAGGTACAAATTTGTTTTGTTGGTACAAATAAATCTTTAATTAGTACTTAATTATAGGCTACAAGTGTTTGAATTTAATTGAAGTGGAGGTGCTAGCTTCAGCTTCTGCCAGCAGCTCCATTTTTAAAACTTAAATTGCGGATAAACGGGTACAAATTAGTCTTTAATTAGTACTTAAGTATAGGCTAGAAATGTTTGAATTTAATGGAAGTAGGGGTGCTAGCTTCAGCTTCTGCCAGCACCCCTATTTTTAAAACTTAAATTGCTGCAAGATGGGCATAAGTAGAAATTTGTTTTGTTGATAATTGAACCTTTAATAACGGTCTGTAGTTGATTTTGATGATATATTTGTAAAAGTTCGAGACGCGTAAGCGGAATCTTGAATTAATTAATCTTTAATTCTGAAGTATAAATGCGTACTCAAATTGGAGACTAAATTATCTGAAATATTAGGAAACTGCAAATTTTCGAAAATGCAGCAACGGTTACTTCCTGAGAATTTGCACCCTGAGTTCTGCTAGATTTCGCAATGACGCACACTGGTAGAAATTACCGATCTAGGCGTTCAAAAATAGTGTTACTTGTAGTGACCCATTTGTTTGAAATTATAATAACTCACTTTTTAGAAGATCCAATAGCTCGATACCACTCTTTTTATTTTCTTAGAAACGTCAGTGCTCATGCACGAATGAGGTTAAATAGACATATAAACCCTCAGCAAAATTACACCTTTCTCACTCTACTTTTAATTGCAATAACCAACAGTGCCTTTCTGTTTATCAGTAAAGATTTTTCTCTTGAAAGTGTTATTTTCGGATCATCTGAAGGTTAGACTGTTATTCTGTATAACATAATATTTAAATAAAAGCTCCAGTATTTTTTAAATTAGTTTTATTGTTAGCCATTAAAAATAATATTACTATTTGTAATGTGGAAGTTTTGACTAAGCTTACATTGTTTGGCAATAACTTGCAATATTTTTTTCTATTTTTATCCGATAGTATATTTATTTGACTCTTCGGGGGTGTATAAGCACTTGTCATAATATGTCATAAATATTTTGTATGACTTCTTTTAACTCGCACCAGTGCAATCGCGCAGTGGGAGTTGGTGAATGTGTGTCGAGATGAAGCCAACAAGAAAAATAGATTCAACGCGATTTATTCATAAAAAGAAGTTTCACATGGACAATTTAGCGGAAACAATCGAAGACATTTTAAGAAAACAATGAACATATGCAAGCAAACAGGCCAGAAGTGGCAGGAATGCCATTCCAGTCTAAGTAATCTTAAAAGCAAGTGAACGCATTGGCTTGAAGACTATTTTTCATGTTTAAAAATTGAATTCAACAAATTCCGAATACGCCGACCTCAAGCAAAGCAATCGAAAGACTACGGACGAATTTTTCCGAATAGTCTCAGGTTAAAAAAAGTGGAAGAATACAACCGTTACTGGGGGTAAGCACAGAAGAGCTAAGTTTTGCTACGAAAGTCAGATTACGGACTGCAGCAGGCATGGTGAAGAAGATTTCAGGGTCTCCAAAAGAAGCTCATCAGTTAAGAAAGTCAATTCCGCAAAGTGTTAGAATCCCAACCAAACTTTCGCCAGACCAGGCTTTAGCTTCACTTATCCAAAAAGACTTACGAAGGACCAATATATAGTAATACATGATGAAACAAAAAAACAGAATGGAGACATATAGCCCATCTACGATGACTTATTACACTGTGCGACACACTTTTCTTGACATGGGATTTCTCTTCAGGAATGGCAAGATTAGGTGCCAAATAGCAATTCCCCATCGGCATTTTGCTAGGTTAGTTAAAATAAGAGAGTGTTTCAATTTTAAAGATTGAGAACTATCAGGGTATCGGATTGGCTTGAAAAATTTGGAAAATTACCTAAAGATATAGTTTTCGAGGTGTTTTTGGGCTTGTTTGAAAGGAAATTGAAAGTAGATATATAAAAAAGATAGACAAAAACAAACATAAGTGAAATTCTTGCATCACCAGGGGTCGTTTTAAAAAGCATTTAAAGCGCTAATTTGAAAAAGGGATGGGGTAGAGAGGGGCAGAAGGCGTTTTAGTTCACAGAAACTTTTTTTAGTGTTTTCTATTATAGTGCAAAATTTCAGCCTGATAGCAATATTTCTTCTTTAGCAAAATGATCTTTTGAATTGAAGGGGAATAAATTCATTTTTTCATTTGTTTTAATTTCTCCTAACAACAAACAAATTATTATTTACATTTCAGCATTCATTTTTTATCTTTAAGGTTTTTTTATTTTTTATATTGCATGTCGTACTGCAAGCCCAAACATGTCTATGTAATGTGCAGGATGAACACAGTATGAAAGTCAAAAATGGTGAAAAATGTACAAGATAAAAGTACGAAGCATAAACGAATTATTAAGATTAAGTGAATTTAGATTATCATCATTTCTATGCAAGCACGTAAATTACGTTCCATGAAATAAACAAACATAGCTATATGCACTTTGAGGTTAGATTATTATGGATCACATGTTCCAAAATATCTTCAAAATGTCTATTCAATTAGCAGCTTGAATGAATTTTAAAGTAATTACGTAACTTGATATCGCAGGAACAGGAATGACTAATTCTGACACAGATAAGTTCAACTCTCGTTTTTGTTGTATTAAACTCGGAAACGAAATCAGCGAATCTATAAGCATCGCCAAGGCAGGGGCAAAGATGGTTGGTTATGTTGCCGGTAGATTTTAAAATTATATTTAACGTATACATAAAATTGGGAACAGAAGTTGTGAAGAAAACTGAAGTGATGCATATATAAGTAACAAACTAAAAACAACAAATGCAACTTTTTCTGTTAAGGTGCAATTTTTTATTATTCATAATTATAAAAAAGAGCATGTAGGAATTATGTAACCGTATCTTGTAAACATTTATCGACCACTTTATTTAATTAACACATCGAGAAGGAAACAACTAGATAAAGTAACAGAGTACAGAACGTGATTTGAAGCTCCTCGGATTTGGAATATTCTTATGTTTTACTTTATACATCTACATCTTTTTAGGTAACTGTTAAAACATGTATTTTACAATTACTAGCAGATTAAACTTTTTTTTAATGAAATAGTTATGAAATAAAATTGCAGTAATCTGTTTCTATGCATTGGTAGAATGACTCATATAACGTTCGAAATATAACGAACTTTACAGAATAAGCACGTAGGTACTTTTTCATATTTTTCAGATTATTGAACACCTTGTACGAAAATTCCGTAAAACTGTAGCATACAGGCCTTGCATAGACCGCGCCTCTGGCGTGCAAAACAATTCTATAGGCTGTTTCTACAACTGACTTAACGTGCGTGCGAAAGAGATAAGTGTATTGACGCCAGTGACGTACCATGTAAAGGACTTTATACTAAAGTTCACACAAGAACTCTAAATAGTAATGCATTTTTAAGACTTTCAGGACAATCAGGCGTGTTTATAATAAATAAGAATTTTATAAAAAGAAAGAACTTTTTTTGTAAATTCACAAATATAAAAGTTTTTCCTCTTTCAAAGTGCGTCCGTCCATTGACACTGCACCATCTCATAACGAACGTGTATTAAATATTCAACGCAACAAGCAATACAAATATTAAAAATGATTTTATTAAATTTGAATTAGGTTTTTCTAAAATGTATAGTTAGGAAATCAATAATTCCCTAACCAAAAAAGTACTACTATTTTCTTTTAAATGTTGGTGGAATCTGTTGTATAGAATCAGAAATTTCCATAAATTTCAAACTAATAAATTGGCGCGAAACAGTTGGCGGGAATAAACAAACATAACCGCAAATCAAATAACCTACGTGTGAGCGTTGTATCACCTTTTATTAAGTAAACTAATTTTGTCAGTTTGGAAGTTACTGCCAATTAAGTAATACGTGCGACTTCCAATAAATATAAAATTATATTATATTTATTAATTACTACAATACATTAAAAATGTCCAGTACAAAAGAATTAAGGAAACCAAATAATAAGAAACCTTTTACAGTGATTATTGAAGGAAATATAGGTAGTGGTAAGACTACTTTTCTTGACCATTTTAAAAAGTATGATAATGTGTGTGTCTTGGCCGAACCAATTCATATGTGGCGTAACTGCGCTGGTCATAATTTATTGGTAAATCGTAGCTTTTTCATACCTATAAATATTCTTAAGTTTCAGTTGCTTTTAGGGGCTTATGTATGAAGATAGAAGTCGATGGGGTTTTACATTCCAGTCATATGTTCAACTGACGATGCTGCAGCAACACATGTTGGAGACGCCTCGTCCAATAAAACTTATGGAGCGTTCAATTTATAGTGCGAGGTAAATAATAGATATTTTAATTTCAGAATTTTTAAGGAGAAATTTTCCCTAATTTAGGTAGGTATTATAAGTTCATTAATTATGTTTTGAAGACATAACTGCTGGCTAGAAATTTATTAGAAATTTTTGTCATTGAAGCTATGAAAATTAGCTTTAGGGACATTACTTTTAAGAATTTTTAATTACTTATACAGTTTGTTGTATTTTTGATTTTGAACCTATAAAACTGTATGTAAACTTAAAATCTGCAGGTATATACGTACATTATGTGTAGTACTTATCAAAATAATGAATAAACCCTAGTAGCACATATATATTATATAAATATCAGTTTCAAATATTTAAAATATATCTTTTTCAACATCCGCATAAATTAATGATTTAGAAATATCCTGTTTTAGCACCAAGATTAATGTATATTAATGAAGACATAATTGGAATTATGAAAAATTATTATCTCTGACCAGGATTCGAACCCGGGCTTTCTGCTATCCGGGCAGATGCTCTACTGCTGAGCTATCGGAGATCGATTACTGGTGAAGTAATAATTCTTCATATAAGTTATAATAAATACTTAAATCCGCATAAATACTTAACTAATATATTATTTAAAATATTTCTTCTAAAACATTATTTTAAGGTAAAAATGCAGAATTGGGATCCCAGCTGGCCGAGCGAGCATACGCATCCCTACTGCGCATAACGACTATCTAACAATCTCATGGGAATAACTTCTACACTGTTGCTGGTCCTACTTTCTTTATAATAAATAAAATATTAATGTTCTGTATACATTTAATATTTCGTATATTCTTAAAGTACGAACGCAAAAATGATTTTAAAATTGTTCTTTACAAAAAAATTAATTAAAGCTTGCTTACTGTGTACATTTCATGCTAATTGTTTTTATATGAGTTTATTTTTCTTCTTATGTGTTCACTTTTTCTTATATTTATTATAAAGAAAGTAGGACCGACAACACTGTAAAACTTATTCCTATGAGTTTATTAGATACAGGGTGTTCCGGACAAATATGCAATGCTTTAAGGGCGTGAAAGGTGACTATATAGAGACCCCAAAACTCATAAAATAAAAATAAAAAAATTTAAAAAATTTCGGATTTTTCCGTATTTTTTGCAAGACACGAGTCGACTATGGATTGTTTGTAAGATGTTAAGCAAGAATTACTGATAAAGCAAACAATGATCTCACGTCTGCACTAAATTAATAACTGACCTCCGCTACGTACGTATCAATTTACAGAAACAACAGAATTGAATTTCAGCAGCGGTTGCCGAGTGACTCACTACCTTGATGACGTGATCATTTATTAAGGTCGGTAAATAAAATGTAACATACGTTCGTTGGCCTAATTGTGATGGAAATTCCATTGCCTGTTTTTTTACTTTACGAATGTCATTTTAAGAAAACTTAAGTAAAACTTACCGTTTAGATGCAAACAATATAACATGTGTTCAAAAACTCCCGTACCTGTCGAGCAAAGTGTAGTGGTGCTCAATAGTGGGAGTCCGTCGAACACTTCATTGACCTGAAAATGTAGGCGCCAGTCACCGGTTAATCGTTGGAGCAGCCCAAATGTGGCTGTTGTGTGAATTAAAAACACCCGCCCAAGTAAAACATTTTGTGCAAACTGGGGATTTTCCTGTTTGCCTTCCAATAGCCATTGACAAAATTGCACTCGTGGTATATGGAGTGTACTTTTTGAAAATGGTTGATTTGAAAAGTTCCGTTCATTCAGCAGGCGTGTTTGGTTCTACCATAATTTTAACAGTAACTAACTACGATTAATTAAACTACTAACACCACCTCACTCAAGTTATTAATTCTAAAACGTGTATTAATATGTAATCGAAACTCAAGTTCACGACCACCTTAACACAAAGAAAGTTGACAACAAACTGCATACTGCAAATTACAAGCTTCAAAGATCTGAGTCATTAACAGTTATTTACAGATGGTCAAAATGACTTGTTTATTATTTAGCTAAAACGTTTTAAAAGCACGTACTGCTATTTGGTGTTGATTACTTTTCTGAGAATTTATATTTATCCCGCTACCTGCTTGGGTTAGTTTATGGTTCTTTTGTCCACGACCTTTAAAAGTATGTACTAGTAGACACAATTTTCTTTTCATACAGTTTTATCTACTATGTTGCAGTGGCGTGCCTATTATTTTTATAAGGGGGGTTGTCATTTCAAAGGGGCATTTCAGGAAATTGTTAGTAAGATGTTACTCTACACATGTTTCTCTATTGTCCTTTATCGGGAAAGGCATCTTTTTCAAAACACCCTGTACAGTCGTTATGCGCAGTAGGTATGCGTATGCTCGGCCAGCTGGGATCCCAATTCTGCATTTTTACCTATTTTAATAATATTTATTTAACATTCTAGTTCGAATATCTTATGAATGTTATATTTGTGATTCATATATTTCAGAATATTATTTTAATATATTTGCAATATTATTAGAATATTTTTAGTATATTATACCTACTCCTACTAAACATTTAACATGTTATAAATATCCATTTTTAAATATTTAAGATATATCCTCTTGAAAATGAATGATCTATGTTGATTAAGACTTTAAGGTTTATTTTGATGAATGCTATAAGTGCCGCACTCGACCTACAGCGACAACGTTCATTGAAGTACTTGCATTAACTTATCTCTTGCAGAGAATTTTAAAAATCATTATAAACTCAACAAGTTACTTATGTTATAAAATTGAAAAAGAAGTAGAAAAATGAAATAAAATAAAAATTTTAAAAACTATTTACATTAAATATTAATTGCTATTTTCTATTTATGTATATTTAAAAATTATTAAGAACATCAATAAACGCTGTCACCGTTGGCCGGTACGACCGAAGGGAGCGTAGTGGAAGCTCCAGCTTGTCAGGGGAGGCAACGACAGTGGCTTGATTCTGACATCACTGGTGGGTAGTCTCCAACACTTGTCTTTGCCATCCTGTATAATTAAGAGTGAGGAGAGGAAGATATTAATAATAAATACCTTAGTATGATTATGGTATTCATTATTTCCAATCATATATTAAGTACAATCAGGATTTTTCCTCATATTTTTTCTTGATTTATCTTTTGATGGAATTCTCTCTGCTTTGCTTTCAAGACCAATTGTTGCTCTTGCTGTACCAATATTTCTTCTTACTGCACATGTTGACAAATGCATTTATTAATAAATGATTGACAAATATTCAGCAATATGTCCAATTATATTAAATATCATAAAGTTTGTTATTACTAAAATAAGAACTTACTGACATTTATATTGGCCAGGGTGAGTTTTTTAAAACATTTCTTACCTTTCGCTTCCTCCCAACTATAATGTTGACCTGCCTCATTACTTAATACTCTGTAAAGAATCCTTTTGTCTTGCAGAGCTCTTTCACCTGTCAATAAAGAATAACAAATTAATGGTATTGGAATTTTAACAAATTCGGTAATTTTACTATTAAATCTTGAAAGTTTTTGTCGCCATTTACAGCCTCCTCAAATCTTTCCAATGCGTTAAAATTCAGGGACCACATGCTACATAGTCGTTCCAATTCTTTTGGCATGACACTTGTATTACATCCTGGGACTGACGAGTTGAATTTGCCAATAATGTATCGAACATATCGGAGTGTTCCTAAAGAACATTCTTAATGATGGACAGTTCCCTTATCACGTGCTTCTGACTCTACTCTATATTCAGACATGTAGTATTCAAAATAACATTGAAATCTCTTAATTTACATTCTCTACTTACCATTTACATTTGCAGTTGGAGCGAGAGCTTGAACAGGAGTTTTTACTGACTGATTTCTGATTGGTGTTTACATGTAAGCTTGGTAAGCGGAAGGAATCTCAGAAGCTGGCCCAACTATTCTTTGTTGTGTAGATCTTTGTATCACTTGTTCGCCATTTTTTCGAGCACATAATTTTTTCGGAATTAAATTTACTATCATCTAAATCATGGTTTTTCTCACTGCTGCTTCAGGAATACTTGCCATTTCTCTTAATTTTTCTTTTTCCCCTTCTGTTCATTTGCCATCCTGCAAAAATAAAAAGTTCTTCTGTATTACAACTCAAAACATTACTCTCTTGTGCTTTCTCATATTTTCTTTATGCAATTTTAATATTTTAATTTTATTATTTAGTGTGATAAACATAATTACTTTACATGAAATGTTATTAATAGATTTAGAATATTCCGTTTTTTTGTATAGAGCAGCAGAGATAGTGAGGTTATGTTAATCTTACCTTTTAATTTAATTATTAAAAAACTTACCGTTTGATAGGTTTGACGATGTTATAATAATATCCATTATCATTCAAAGTCTTATTAGTACACTTGACAAATTCAAAACACAGCTCACTATAATATTTTAGCGATACCTATGCCTTATACCTAACATATAATATACCTATAATACCTAATATACCTATAATACCTAATATACCTATGCGATAGCTAAAATATGCGACTGCAATTTGTTGTGGGTTGATTCACCACCATTCTGTCAAAAGCTCATGTTGCATAGGTAATTGATAATAATAAAATATTTGTTTGATATTCGTTTCAAAATATTAAGAATTACACACAAATAACATATTTATTTACATATCAATCTATGTATTTCTAAATATTTCATTTTCAATATTTTCCTAATCTTTTAAATATTTAAAAAACATATATTATATTTATATTTTTTAAATATTAAAGAAATATTGTGTGCTACTAGGAAAGTTCAGATAGAAGCATGCTAAAAAGTACTGCTTTTTATAATATAATTTAGAAGTTTTGTTATTTGTGCATATAATATATTAATTTCTGCTGTGCAAAGGTAAAAGGCAGCAAGTGACATTTTAAAGTTTTGGAAAAAATCGCAATTGAAATATTAATTACTGTTTCTGCCACGTCACATGCACATATCCACTCTGTGGCTTGTTGCGAACGGCACCTTCACACCGAAAGGTATAAGAGGTTAAAGAGTATATATTGCTGTCTCTTCTTCTACAGATATAGAAAAACAAGTTGGAAGTATCTGCAAAACCATATGTGTGTATGATAAGGTTTAGCGCTAGTAAAATAAACAAGGGTTTATATCGGGCCACGCCTTTGCTCTTCTTAGTTTGTGTTAGAGGGAGAATATTCGAGCATATTACCCTTGTACCCTGAAGGGTACAAGGATAGAAGAAGAAGAATATTTAGTTTATTTTCAGTCATTATTTATTTATTTATTTATTTACGGGATTACCCCAATACATATATAAATAGAACATGCATAGGTAAAACAAATATGATAATAAAACACTAGATAATATAACATTAAATAGATCACAGTATATGGCTTAATTAAATTAAATTGATCACAGTATATAGTTTAATCATGATAATTAAATTAAATAGACAGACTTAACATATAAGAGTGTTATTTTTGAAAAGAGTTACTAAGTTGTTTCTTAAAATTGAATAAGTTATTGTTGAAGAAATCAATAATAATACAAAAGTTATTGCCTTCACGCAGCATACGAGTAGTTGGTGAATAGTAACTATAATTGGAGGAGTGATAGGGAATGTGAAATAAATATTTTTGTCTTGTATTTCTTGTAGGTACATTAAAGGTAATGACTGATAGAATTTCAGAACAGTCAATTCTATTATTAATAATTTTGTATAAAAATAACAAAGATGAAAAAGTTCGTCTGTCTTCGAGTGTCATTAAAGAGATGACTTCACGCACATCATTGTAGTCATATTCACCCACTCTCCAGTTTAGTTTGAATGCTGCAACTTTTAGGAATTTATTCTGTACCCTTTCCAACTGGTCAATGTATTTGTTATAGTAGGGATTCCATATCAGAGTGGAATATTCTAACAGTGCACGTACCATAGTGCAATAGAGTAATTTTAAAGAATAAATAGAAAAATCAACTGACGACCTTAATATAAAACCAAGCATTTTGTAAGCTTTTAACGTCATGGAATTGAGTTGGGTGTTAAAGCAGAACTTCCTATCAAAAATTACACCTAAATCTTTACATTCTGATTTCCTAGGAAGAATATTATTATTAAGTTTGTAATCAAATCAAAAAGTTTGAGCGTGATCTATAAAAGGAGATGGAGAAGAATAAAAATTATAAGCTACTCAAAAAGGAAGTGATTATTTGGTCCTAATTTGCCAAATAATTTTTTTAATTCTGGGAAAATTTAATATCATGAAATTCTCTTTCAATTACATGCAACTACACCGATGCTTAGTTTGTAGTTTACTAAACAACTTTAATGCTCGAATATTCCCCCACTAACAAAATCTAAGAAGAGCAAAAGCGTGACCCGATATAAACCCTTCTTTATTTTACTAGCGCGTTCTTTATCATGTATATGGTTTCGTAGATATTTCCAACTTGTTTTTCTATGTGTATAATCGAGATAAGAAAATAAGATAAGGGCAACTATGTGATGTTTAATCCATATAAACAGAGCCTTTTATAGCTAATGAGCCTGGTACTGCAACGGGTGACGTCACCATAGTCAATGAAATTTCTGCAGCGTTTAGTAGGGAAATACCAGCGCCATGAACGTTTTCTCAAAACCCTGCGAAAACCATGACAGATGTGCAAAAATGTATTCTAACAAAATTTATTGTATTTTAACAAAGTTTAGACATGGGAAGATGTCAAAGGTTTGTGTTATTTAGATAAATTCGCAGGAACTGTTGATTCCCCTTATGTAATTATACTCCAGAATATGTACTAAAACAAAGTTTTTTTTTTTGGAACTGTATTTAATGCGAGATTTATTTGCTTTGCTGATTTTTACAAAAAATAAACAAAATTGTAGATATAAACTAAGATTGTAAAATAAGATACACTGACCCCAAAATAATATCAAATTCCTACATTTTTGTAATAACAAATGCAAATTAGACATTTTAGAAGCTTTCAATATACAGAGGTGGGCAAAAGTATGGAACCAAGTAAATATCTCTGGAGTTTTTAGAGATATCTAATTAAAAGATATCTATTAAAATAATATACAGGGTGTTCCATTACAAATTTTAAAATCGGATTACTTCCGGTTAAACCGGAAACTCAAAATTGTCAAAAACATTCAACGCAAATACACAATTTACTGTAATATCTGCCTACCAAATTTCATTCCGATATCTCTAAAAGCTCCAGAGATATTTACTTGGTTCCATGCTTTTGTCCACCTCTGTATATACAAAAATAAACTTAGGTACCTTTAATAAATGAACAGATTGAGCTCAATAATTCTTCGTTACTGAAAGTGTTTACAATTTACTGTAATATCTGCCTACCAAATTTCATTCCGATATCTCTAAAAGCTCCAGAGATATTTACTTGGTTCCATGCTTTTGCCCACCTCTGTATATACAAAAATAAACTTAGGTACCTTTAATAAATGAACAGATTGAGCTCAATAAATCTCCGTTACTGAAAGTGTTAGATATTTAATTCTTATTATTTTTATCTAGTTATCAATTTTCTGTATTTACCTTAGCGAAGTGTTTGTTTATATTCATATTACCTTTGATAATGACAGCTTAGCTGTCGAAACAATTGGGTTATAACTTAATAAATATTGTGAAACTTTTTATTAATCTTTATTTATTTCATGATTATAAAGTTCTACAAAGTAAGACTTCAGACAGTAAACGCTAATATAATCATATCCACATAGATACATTTATTATGTACACTAATTAAGACAGATTGTTAGTATTAAGGACCGAGATAATAAGCAAATATTAGTAATTAGAAGGTAGAATTGTTAGGGGTTAAACAATCTCGTTCCACAAACAAGTAAACAACTAAAAACTATCAGAGATAGAAAGAACACCTCTAAGTATGCAGATTTGTGACAAAAATTGAAAATGGCAGAAGACTGCACTTGTTTTCTTTTACCTTTGCACAACAGATTTTTATAAGATACACTTTATACATTGCTATAGTCAGTACCGTTATCGGTAACAGAAATACTAAAATAGTGTTGCGATCCTTCATTAAGAAAAATGTTGCAAAATGTATCTTAAAAAATGTTTATCTTGTATGTGTATGTTAAAAATGTTTGTATTAGTATAAATGCCCTTTATGAAAAATGTTTGCTTTGTTATATGTATAGATATTGTTTTGTCGAGAAAATGTTTCGTGATGGAATTCTGCCTGCACCTTCAACCTCTGTTATAAATGAATGGTTCAAATGGATCACCACTAAAGCATGCACTCCAGTTGATTTGATAGGTAATTTCTTAAATTTCAGATTATTTAATTATATGTGTAATTAATATATTTAACGGGTAAGTGTTTGTTAACCTTTTAAAAAACTTACTGAAACCACTTTTAACCACTTAAGTTAAGTTTTGTCCAAACCTAGTTCGGGTATAGTATATCGTCCCTCCCTAACAAGCCCGAACCATGTTCAGGCAATGCAAACTTGCTATTATTTGGTTACAATGGAACATTTGTCTTCTCAACATACTAAGCGATGTATTTTTCGTTGAATGAACTGTTCAACTGTACATCAAGTGTGAAAGTTACATGTTTAGATGTAGCAGTTTTAGTACAACTTGATAGATTCAGTATTTATTTATTTACAAGTTCGGGAAGTTAACAGACTTATAGTCCAATTACAAACTTCCCTGGTATTACAAAAAGCTTTACTAATTACAAAGTGAGCATGAACTACAAAAATGAACAAAAAGAATAAAATCAAACTATAGTACATGTGTATCAAGAATTCTATAATTATAATTATATAGGCATAATTATCTTATATTTGCAAATGCAAGAAAAAAATTAAGTAAATAGATTAAGTAAGATTGATTGCAAATAACATAATATACGTAATAAATGTAACATACTACTGAAGTATGGGGAAAAATTTTGTAAAGTATGTCTGTCATGATGAAAGTAAATTATGTACATATTAAAGGTACATTTACCTGCACTACTATTTCTTTAAGTTTTATAATTTGTGCAAATTTTTCTCCATATACGTTATAAATTCAGTCGTGCACAGTATATGGTTTATGCTACCCATTTTTGTTTTTTGTTGCTTTTTCGTACATTCTTTCAAAATGGAAAGTTTTTATTTAGTATTTTTAGGGGTGGGGGTAGTGAAACAAAAGCGAATTGGACCAACCTTCGTTTGATAGTTAGAGGCAGTACTGCTATACTACATAGCACAATTTCAAGCACTTTTCGTTTATTTCTCAACACTTAAAAGCACTACAATCCTAGGAGAATCCTCTTTTGTCTTCTATCAACAACTGTTACTACCCATCACGTCATGGATATATATAAATCTCACACCATATATCACAAACTACGTTTCGGTAGGCCTTACAGTTAATTAAGACTATCCCTATTTCGCTTCATAAGAAAAGGCTTTACGGGAACTTGCTCACCATTAGCCTGAAGAAGAAAATAAAGGAAAGCTCAAAACAGCATTAGCTCGGTACACCAATAGAAAGCACCAAAAGATTTTGTCACAAACAGTCGTCATTGCTGTCGTCACAAACATGGCTGGAAACCAATACACCCGACTTTATCAGATGTAAAGACTGCTCTCTGAAAGTCAAAACCAGAATACACTGGATAACTAATTACGTTCCTTTTAGAAAGCCTGAGTTGCTCTTAAAGACAACAAAGTATTTAGTCACTAAAGAAATCTCTTGTCCATATGGTGGTCAATTTGACAATATATGAGGAGCATGCTGCAATAGACGAGTGGCGAGATCAGCTCGAAGCCAAGTGAAGGCAAATGGCGGCTATTTTGAATCATTGTTTTGTATTTTATTTCATAATAATCAACTAATAAAATCAAAATCTAATGGGACGAATTAAACGAAGATTAGTTGACAGTAATTAAAAATTTTAATTTGATTTGCTTTTATATTACTTACGTCTGTAAGAGTTCTAATAAATGTGTGTCAGATTTGTCGTTATTGTCATATTGAACTGTAAATGTTTATGTTATAAAACTTTTTGATACAGACTCTATGTATCTCCAAACAGTGGTGTAACTATCATGTGGCAGCTCGGGCCAAACCCCGGGGCCTTGGTGACTTTAAGGGGGTCCATTGCGATTCCTAAAAAGACTAGAAAATGATACATTTAAAAAAATTAATATAAATACGTAATACCGAAGTATTTGTTGATAAGTTGATATATTTATTATCTATCATTCCTGTATAAGAGTAGTTGTTTTAATGATTTATTTTTATTCTTATTTTTAATTTTATTATTGAGTTATGTTTCTTATTATTCTTTGGATGAATTTCACAAAATGTAGTGAACAGAAAGTCATCCTAGCTTAGTAGGTACTAATCAAGACTCTATGGTTACCAGACACTGTGAAACTGGTCCTCATTAATTTAAGCTGTTATAGTTAGTTAAACAAATGTTAAACCAAAATCTAGTCGTTCACTCTGTCACAATCAACACAATAACAATATAATACAAAATATTTGTATTATTAAAATTCAAAGTGGAGAAAATATTTACAAAATAAGTCAGTGTGATAAAATTAAAACCTACATTTAAAAATGAGATGTGAATATAATTCACAAGAGACACTCTAGGATAGCTGTTTCGATCTTTTGAATTTGATCGGCTAGAGGTAGTCTCCTCTCTCATTTTTAAATGTGACTTTAATTTTGTCACATTGACTTATTAACAATATAATATTTTTAGTAGTTTTAACTAATCCTTAACTACACATTAAATAATAGTAGTAATTTGGTTCTAAAAGTTATATTAGAAGTCTAAAAGTTAATAAGTGTTTTGACTTTGACTCTCCCGTCGCACCTTGTGTCAAATATCTATAAACCTGTTATCGCTGGTTTTTGGTTAAAATCATGAAATGCTTAAACGAAGGTAAAAAACAATAATAAAAGGCTGTAAATAATAATATTTATAAATATAATATTAATAAATAAATTGTAATATTATTATTGCAATTGGCATTGGCTCCATACACTATATTAGACACTTTTTTTATGACCTTGACTTATAAAGTTCTGCATAAGGTTGTTGTCAATTTCCTAAGCTTGAAATCTTGAACTGTAGAGTGTAGATATATACTTTGCCAGCTTTTTTCTTCAATTTTCCCTTTGGGGGGGATTTAGGAGGTTGCATCAGGAAAGTTAAAAGGCGCCTTCAAAGACACTCGGTTAAATATATTTCTTGGTTTATGGTACCGATGGTAACGTCTGCTGTACTCTTGAGTCCTCAACATCATATCACTTTCCAAACCAGAATTTCTTTTGGAGACTTGGGCCCCTTTTTCACTTTACAACTCTCTGAGGCTTCCTGTCTTTGGGCTTAGGTGCTGTAGAAAACTCATGACCACCAATCTGTGTAAACTCAGCTTTACAATAGGTTTCATCTATCACTACACAATCATGCTGTTCGTGCAAAATTAATTTGCAACATTTCTGTTCGTTTGATGACATTATTTCAACTAATTATGCGATCTGTCAATAACGTTCAGATATTATTCCTAGGTTGTCTTACAACACATCTTTGAAGTTTTGTGCATCTAGGTGCATTTAGTTACTAGTTTCCAATTCTTTTAACTGGCCAGATTTTCGCTTACACAACCTTTAGTTGAATGTTTCTATTTTTGCCCTTACGTCAAGCAAACATTTGTATGAATCAAGTTTCATTAACTCGGTTGGTCAAGTTATAAACTGTATAAATATTTGACGGATAATTTTATGCCCGAACATAAACAAAGAAAACATAACTTTATTTGTTTTGTTGTTCTTTATTTTAAATTGATGTATTAAATACATAATTTGTATTAACAGAACAACACTTTAAAGCATGTTAAGTTCTGGCTCATAGGTGAAAGTATGCATTCAGTATTTAAACTAATTTTACGTTGTATTTAGTGTGCTAATACAATTAATTGCTCCCGTTGTGTATGATATTATTGTGCAAATTAACTATGCTTAACCATAGATTTATTCAAATGTTTGCATAAGCAGATGGAAATCATTGATTGAACTTATTTATGCTCTCCTTAATAATTTTTTTATTATGCAGTATATTTGAGAACATCTCCAGAAGTAGTCCACCAGCGAATGTTAAAAAGAAATCGTGAAGAAGAGAAGTTAGTGTCTTTACAATTTTTACGAGAATTACATGAAATGCATGAAGATTGGTTGTACCATAAAACAATGTTTTCGTGTCCAGCTCCAGTTATTGTTTTAAATGCAGATCTAGATAAATCTGTCATAAAGCAAGAGTATGAAAAATACGAACTTCACATACTCAACAAAATAGCAATTGGAGTTCAAGCATAAAATTATTAAATTATTGATTTTAAGACTACTGCTAGTTTAACTATTCAGTTTTTAAGTATAAATAATTGTGGCGAACATAGTTCTATTTTTTTAATTATAAATTATATTTTAATAAATGTGTTGTTTTACAAAATGAAAATCAAAGAATAATGTAATATTATTTTATATTTATATATATATATATAATTGTATAACATTTTTACAGCAACAGAAATAAGTAATATACAATAAAGACATATGAAAATAGAGTTTCGTTTCTTTTATACCAGTATCTATGGACTTCAACAACTTTTCGTATACAATTTATTTGCCATCCTTTGAACTACATCTTTTTCTGGAGCATTCCATAAGACAGTGAATAATGTTCCCATTTGAGCCTCTAAAGGTTTGTTTTGTATCCAATCAAGTAAAATCTGATATACTACCTATTTAAACATTAAACTATAAATCTTGTTATAAATAAAAATAAAATGATAGCATACCTCCCTAATTCCAATAACAAAATGTTTTTCATAGTACTGGTCTATTTGTCCTTCGGAATAACCTAATTTACGAACTACCACTCTCCAATTTTTACCAATATGTTCGGATACAAATGATACAACTTCTCTTGTTACTAAATTCGTCTCTTGCATAAGTTTGCAAATTCCCTCTGTTTTAATTATTTCCTCTTCAAATATCTTTTCTTCTTTTTGTGGTTTTCCCACGTTTATTGTAAAATTTGATCCTATGTGAATTCCATTAGAATTGTTGATGTTAATCACATTTGCAACTGCTGGCAAATTTTACTATAATTACATGCATAAATAAAATAATTCAGGATCTACCTTGTGTAGAAATTTTCTTTGTCTTTGGTTTTTTCTTTTTAGTTCTTGACTGAAAACTAGAATCTGGTCTTGCTTCATTCTTTGGTTCTGTATTTAATATTTCCTCTTCGTCGTTTCGTGGGGGGCTTGGACATGCATCTGTTGTTAAATCTTCTGTATTATAATCTTGATTAGCCATTACTTAAATAACTTAAAAATCGTATATTTTTAGCACCACAGTATCAATAACTGCTACTGACCTATCTTCATTAAGTGTCAAATTATTACAGATAATAAATTGCAGAAAACTGTAGTACAAACATTCAAGGACATTGAACTCTGTAAAGATAAAAATTTATATTCACAAGCTATTGGAATCTATTTTGTAACCTTTAATTTTTCATAAGCATTTATTCTGACATTGACAAAGACATGGCCCTGATAATCTCCAAATATTGCAGATTTTTGAATTATTGTTGCAGTTTAATTAAACCGTCTTAATCCCGCGCATGCGCAAGAAGTCTTGCGGAAAAACCTAATTACCTATGTTGTTTTTATTATACTTTTACTTGGAAACTAACATCAAAAATTCCATCATCACTAAAATCTAAAAAGAACATAAACCTAGTATTTCAGCCTATATTTTTCCAAAAATTTTAATCTACCTTTTAAAAAGTTGGGATTTAAATTTTGCTGTTTAAAAATCTATAAAACTAGGCGATAGCAGGGGCGTACTTAAGGGGGAATTAAAAGGTTTAGACTTCTCTTTAATTCGACGTTCACACAAGTAGAAACTATGCATTGTCAATATTTCTTTAGAGTGGTACTAGTACTAGTACCTACTAGTTTATTTACAAAAACTTTGTTTTTTGAACGAACAATAACTTTCCTTCAAGTAACATTCAACATTTAAAAGAACATTTTTCTTCATTGCCACAATAACCGTTGTGGGTTTTCAATCCTTCTGCCAATTTATTTAGCCTTTACCACAATAAATGAATTTTTAAAAAACTTACAGTCATGCGCGCGCCTAAATTATCGCCATCAAAAAATTATCCGGAAACTTCCATCAATTAATTAATTATCTTCTTAAATAGTACTTTAGAAATTCGAAGTACCAAATGCCTATAATTTTTATACAGTAGTATGCAGGTCTAGTGGTAGCGTCACGTGTGTATGTATCCGTGCTTACTTAGTTGCTGATCGAATTGCCGTCCCGTCCTCCTAGCTGATTGAATAGACGTGTATAAGCGATTATACGTGGATTATACAGGTAGATATTGATGCTCAATGTAAGGAGATGAGGATCAATATGTCTTCTCAAATCAAAATAAAAAGTTTAGAATAAAAATGTTTTTCTACTACTATTAAATATGAATACATTAATTATAAATGCGTTTCTTAATAAGTACTAGTGTTCATTAACCACTGGCCGTGAGTAATAAGTTGATTACCCACGGGCTGTGACCTATCAAAAAATGACCTACGCACATAGGCGCCGACTTTTCAAAATTCTAATGAGGTCTGGCAAGTTTTACCAACCGTACTAAACACGGTCTGCATATATAAGTAGTAAATACTTCCAAAATAATTATTAATAAGTTACCAATTAACTTCTACATACAACAACAATACAACGTAAAACATCAAAATAACTCAAATCAAAAGAGATGAATCTGTGCTTTTGAACAATCGTTTATAAGATCTCCCGAGTAAATAAACTTATTATTTCTGTTTATTATTTTGTTTATTAGTTTCAACGGTACTCATATCCCGTAAAAGAAAAAATATATACATTCAGTCCACCTTTTTAAAAATTCGTTTAAATTAGTGCAACTTAAAATAAATGTAGTGTGCTCAAGAGCCGACATGATTTCATAGTTCATTTAGCGAGTTAGCTGGAGCAGCGTGATAAAAACTCCAAGTCACTGTCGTCTCAGGTTCATCTCCAGCTGACAAATAACTTCTTTTTTTATATTTTTTTTACACAACAAAATTTTTCTCTTCGATAGTGTTCATTTTGCATTGTAAATCTGATTCACAGTATTGCACACAAAATGGTGATCTTTTTGCATTGACAACCTAATTAGGTACTTAATTAACGAAAATTGTTAAATTTATAATATCTTGTTTCTTGGAAAATGGCATGTATCGCACTCCTGATTGAATTACTATATAACTTGAGCATTTACCTTATCAAATTAAGGTCAGTAAAATGCATTAGAAAACATTTTCGAAGAGAAAGATTGCATTTTAAATTGTTTTGTAATAAATAAATTTTAAAAGATCTACCAGCTGAAATCGAATCTGGGACGGCAGTGACTTTTTGGTTATTATCACCCCGCTCTGGTTAACTAAGCTATGCTATCATGTAGGCGCTCGAGTACCACACACTTATTTTAAAAGTGAGTACTTTAAATGATTTTTCTTTAAAAAAGGAGACTAATGTAATTTTTCTTCGTCTTTTCAGAATATGAGTATTGTTTAAGCTAATAAACAAATAATTATTTATTTACTTGTGGAGATTTTACAATCGATTTTTGAAGGCGCAAGCAGGATTTGACATCCTGTTTGACCATTCTAGTTCCTATATAACACATACAACACATATGTGTACTTTAGTTAGTTATACCCTGACGAAGATTGTAAAAATAATAGAAATATAGGTATATACTAAAAAACTAACAAGTTTTTAATTGGCTGACAGTACCCAAAAATATTAATAATTAAACAATACAGTCATTAACTAATTTTATAATTGATTTCCTTTTTAATTTGACGTCGACGTTGGCTGCGAAACGCTAATTGTGGACATACCGCAAAATATACTAACCTTACTTTTGTAATTTTGTAATATCAAATTCTAAGCGTTAGCAGTCACCAAATTATAAAACTAACATTAGGTATTTCTTGCGGTATGTTCACAATGAATGCTATTTAATCATTTTATATTCATTTATTTGGATAACAGCACCCAGACACATTATGAATTAGAACAGTTCTATGTTGTCATAGCAACCGACAACGAACCGGTAACATCACTTACTGTGGCAAATAATAAATCGGGAAACATAAAAACAGGTCGGTAACGCAGAAAAGAACTTAATCTCTAAATATTGTTTTGTCTTTTTTGCAAAAAAATACCAAAAAAATATCTCGGTTGGATAAGTGCGTAGATTCCTTTATTTATACTAATTGTTAATGAGAGCTCAGCCCGCACTACATTATTTTAATGAGGGCTACAGCCTTTGAGCCACCACATAGTCGGCGACTATGGCTAAGCCTACAAAAGCACAAGTTCATTTATTTAATTCAAACGCTTCGCTTTCATATATGAGAGAGAAAAGATATCTGTATAGAATTTGTACAATAAAGATAAGACGCATAAGCATGTGCATTGATTGCACAAACGAGCCCGTCCGGTCTCGTGCATGCTCTGACGCAGCGCGATGTTCAAATGTTTTAGTTGTTTTGTTTTAAAGGGTTTTAATAACACCCCCTGTGTAGGTAGTGTTGATTTTAATAATTTGATGCTGATAGTTACAATTCTCGAGTATGTTTACATTTTCTAATAAATAAAAATACAGTCAAACTGTCTAAAGTGACCACTGACGGGACTATAATAGAAAATGGTCACCTTGAGCAGGTGGTCAGTTTACAGACTTAAATTTCCATTCAATAATTCTCCCAATTCTATAAGATTCTCCCAATAATATAAAATATAATAATCATTATCAAAGTAATGTTTTATTACATGAATTAAATACTAATATTGTACATGTTTAGTTACAAAAATGATGTAAAATACATTTTAAATATAAAACAATAATTTATAGTACCTACTATAACAGCTTAATCTATTCTTAATTTTTGAAAAAGTTGTCTAAAGTTTGTTTCTTGTTTAACTGTTTTTTTACATATCATATTTTACATATTTATACATATATTAAAAGCCTTTCATCAATCAGTTCAATTCGATTGAAATCTGGATGGTAAGGTGGTATACACATAATACAGCGACATGTTCTTCAAGTAGTTAAAGTGTCACATTTGTAAGATTTATACTGATCTTTATTATGCTTGTTTATGATATAAAGCTGAAGTTTTATCATATTACGAGGAAAATGTATATTTTGTTTCGCCGTTAACCAGTCTATCATGTCAACTTTCCTGGAATTTGAGACCGTAGTGGCAGATTTGAAATGAGTTTATCTTTTAACCATTTACCATAATTCTCGAAGTTCATTTTCGTTGTGGTAATCACCCGTCTTAGTTCAAGATTTAAGCATTACAAGGCAATTAATTGGGTATGAAGCCCATCTCATGCGAATCAGACGTCAGCGTGATTTATAATCATCGTCTAATTCATTTAGAAATATTCGAAAATAATCGTTTGATGTTTTCGTCGCACCAACGTTTTAACGAAGTATGGTTAATATACAAATATGTGTTTCATCTAAATATACACTTGGTCGCCCACTATCAGAATATTTCTATTAAACTGCGTTTTACTCCAGCGAAATCCCATGTTACGTAAAATTATTCTGAGGGAAGAGTTCGATCCATGCTAGTCCAGTTTATCTTTCATTTACAGATTTTCTACTGTTACACGACATTCTTCGGTTTTGTGAAAAGTATGTATCAAATCACGAAGATCATTTATCTTGTATTCTGGGATGTCAATTACCAATGAATGTCTTGTTTTTTCTTCCTTGGCTTTCAAAAATTCCAGATGTTTTGAAGAACCCGCCAATTCACTAGATGTTGCACTACTACCTTCTTTCACTATTCTTTTTATTGTTCTCTATAATAAAGCTGTTAAAACACCCAAAACAGTGCGTTAGCGTAAATAGCTCAACTTTCTCAAAGTTGGTAGCAATGAAAAGAAAATTGAAAAAACAGCAAATTGACAAAACTTCACTCTAAAAACTACCACAAAATTCCCTAAATTTTGAAATTGCGATTTATTTTATTTAAAAAAGGAATAAAAGGCGCAAAATAGAAGATATAGCATAAAAAAATTCGTTGCGTAAGTCATTATTGCACTCGTCCTTTAGAAAACTCGCCGCAAACGGCTCGTTTTCTAAATTTGGACTCGTGCAATAAATCTTGCATTATGAAACTCGTTCATTAATATACTATTATTCCATAATCAGTTCATTTATAATGAAACTTTTCTGCTTTTAGAAGCATCAAAGTTATCAATAATATTTTCAAAACACTCAAAACATAAATTTTGCGTAATGTCATTTTCAGTAAACATTATTGATACATTTTTTAAATGACTTTGTTCAAGATTATTTCTTAAATATTTTTTTACACGTTAAAGAACAAACAAGATCGATCTCCAGTTGCATTATCGGTAATGTTAAGAGTTTTTTAAAATTGTTTCAACATTGGGAAATGTTGACAATTGACAAATGACATTAAGGAATTTCACCTATTCGAAAGCATGGTACAATTCCCCTTTCCCGAATGTAAGTTGGACGGCCGCGAAGAGTTTGCTAGAAGGCATTGAAGGCAAGCCAGTCGAAGCGACAGAGATGATACATTCCTTGCAGGTATGTTGAGAAACTGTATATTCCATTATAAAATTTGCTTAGTAAGTATATGTAGAATCCCGCTACAGAGTAAGTTGTCTGAAAAATTTGCTAATTTAGATTTCCGAAAATCTGCAATGCCGAGTATCCGCTTTTAAATTAATTTGATAATATTTATTACAATAAATAACAAAACTCGCTGTAGCGGGATTCTATAAATAACAACAATTCCGAAAAACTTTAGTTTCTATAATAACTCTCCTTTGAATTTATATTAGAGGTAAACTAGTGTATATGTGGAGAGAACCGCTTCGCGAGCATTCGAAAGGGCCCTTAATATCTTAACCTGACAATATCGTTTCGACACTTTATGTCATTATCAGGGCCAACCAACTGGGTGCTGAATGGGTAGTTATGCACAATTTCGTGTAGTCGAATGTATAGATATAAAATTGTATTAGGTATAAATTCTATAGCTATACATTCGACTACATGAAACTGTGCACTTAACTGCCCATTCAGCACCCAGTTGGTTGGCCCTGGTCATTATCAAAGGTAGATAAGATTGATAAACAAACACGTTGCTAAGGATAAATACATACAGAAAATAGGTAAGTAGATACAATACATACAAAAACTAAATATCTAACACTTCTAATAAAGGAGAATTACTAAGCTCAGTTTGTTCATTCATTAAAGGTACTGTGCGTTTATGTTTGTATATTTCAAAAGCTTCTAAAATGTCTAATTTGTGTTTGTTGTTACAAAAATGTAAGAATTTAATGTTGTTTTGAGGTGTCATTGGGTGGTTCTGTTCCAAAATGTGTTTGACATAATTCGATTTTTCTGGGTGTTTAAGTCTATAAGAGCGTACGTGTTCTTTGTATCTTATGTCGAAATTTCTAAGTGTTTGTCCAATATAAACAGAGTTACAAAAAGAACAATTTAAACGGTAAATGCCGGGTTTCATGATATCTTGTGTTTTGT
The DNA here is from genome assembly GCA_929113105.1 of Agrypnus murinus. Lineage (NCBI taxonomy): Eukaryota > Metazoa > Arthropoda > Insecta > Coleoptera > Elateridae > Agrypnus > Agrypnus murinus. The sequence continues at coordinate 132,465,713 of OV816023.1, read as the reverse complement.
CTTTAGCATTGAATAAAAATGAAAAGGTGTTGGTGTTAGTTTTATAGGTTATTTTGTAACTGGTGGTTTTTCGTATTATAGTTGCAATTTGTTCTGATATCTTGCCAAAGTATGGTATTGATATGTAGTTTGTGTCTTGTATTTGAGTGTCAATTGGAAATATTCTTTTGATAGCTAACCTATAATCTTTTTGTTGAATTAAAGTGTCAATCATGTTATGGTTATAATGGTTTGCATATGCTAATTGTTTGATGATTGAAATTTCTTTATCAAAATGTGATCGTTTCATTGGAGTAGTTAAACCTCGGTGTACTAAAGATCTATAAGCCGCTAGTTTATGTATTTTATGATGACATGAATCGTTAGGAATAGTGACGTCTGTGCTTGTGGGTTTTCTGTATATGGAAAAATCAAATTCATTGTTTGTATCGATTGTAATAGTTAGGTAAATCCAAAAAATTAATAGCTCTATTTTGTTCTGGTTGTAGTGTAAACGTGATGTTTGTGTGAAGACTGTTAATAGGAATTAAAAATTCATTGATAACCTCAAAAGAACTGTCAAAACAAGCTAAAATGTCATCAACGTAACGAAACCAGAAAATAATGTGTTTAGAAAGATCTAATTCAAATATTCGATCTTCCAAATTATCCATAAATATGTTAGCTAATAGAGGACTCAGAGAATTACCCATAGGTAAACCATCTTTTTGTAAATAAATTATATTATTAAAAGTAAAATAGTTTTGACTGATACAAAGATCAAATAATTGAATTAACTCTAATCTTTTTACTAATTCTACATTACATATTAACTAGGAAATTATCTAACAAAGGAATACAGTCTTGTGGTGGAATCTTTGAAAACATTTGTAACATGTAACATACAAAACAAAGAATTAGGCCATAGTGATTAAGCAATGTAATGGCAATTATGTACCAAGATTGAGAAGACCTTTTTTTTGTAGCCGAACTGTATTTATACGCGTAGCATCAAGGCAAATGGAAGTGCAGGGATAAATAATCTTAACCATTGTTTATGTATTGTTTTTTCAATACTATTACATTTATTTCTATTTAACCTATTTAACTATTATTTAACCATTATTATATCTTCTCTAAATTTATAAAACTCACCGCCTCTATGTCCTGTCTCCGATTCTCTTCTATATGTAGAGAGTTATGTTATCTGGTCAAGTTTTAGGTTGTAACTTATTAAAATAGGTTCAGTAGTTCCAAAGTTATGTTTATATTTAATGGTGCTAGGGCGAAGAGGGAGAAACAGCTAGATGACGTAAAAGTAAAAATTTCATATAAATGCTTGGTTTTAAATAATCTGCGTAAAACAGTAGTTTTTGAAAACAAATTAATAATTCGAATCGACATTTTTTTGAGAAAATTAGTATTCTCTGAATTGCGCATTGAAACTGATTGCTACAGATATCAATTGCTTTTACTATTTACTAGTAGGAGAAAAAATTATTAATACGTATTCCGATAAATTAATTACAAATGAAGAAATGTCAAATTGAACTTCTTTAATTGGTTGTTTTCATATGCACACACGTGTATATAGCTTGCTGGAATTACCTACTTTTCCATTGAGTGAAGCGTGAAGAAAACAGATGACATACATGTAGGAATAGAAAAATTATCAAACAGTGATCACTAATAAATTAAAAAAAAATTAGTTTCACAAGTTTTAATATAAATTCTTAACCTTACAATTGTTTCGACATTAAATGTCATTATCAAAGGTAGATATCTTATCTAAAGTTAGATATCTTATCTACCTTTGATAATGACATTTAATGTCGAAACAATTGTAAGGTTAAGAATTTATATTAAAACTTGTGAAACTTTAATTAATCTATTGATTTTTATTATATTATGTTTATGGAGTTCCATAAATTAAGGCTGGAGACAGTAAACACTAGTAAATTATTCAAACATAACTTCCAACTGCTAATACGTTATACAAGTCATTATAAAATTATAATATTATAAAATATATTATAAAATATTTTGGCACATCTATCAAACGCCTGGCTCTCTCTTCTAAATAATTATTAAAGGATTAAGATTAAGAAGTAGAACTGCAGAAGGAGGACAAGATTAAGATAATTTCCCAATTTCAAAAGAAAATGCATCAAATGCGTATACTTCAGAAAATGTTTCGCGCATGCAGTTCGTGAAATACTGCTATAACTTTCTTGTGAAACGATTTTCAATTTTGTAAAAAAATATAACATAGAATACAGACAAAAATATATTTAGAATTGAGTGAAATGGTATTGCTGAACAATACCAAAAATACGATTGGTATTGCTTTGGCAACATAAACACAAAGGTTTCAGCGCTACTAATATACTATGCCTAGACTTATCAAAGCTGTAATAAGCAATGAGAAATAGTGCAGTGGTCTATTTAAATACAAATTTAGTATTGTAATCACAATATTCATATAGGACAAAACTACTTCTTCTACTATTGCTAGTACTACTACTATTAACTGTTTCTTTAGCTTTAGTCAATAAAATCATTTTTTTGTAAACAATTTATTTATTTTTCGTGTCGCAAATTAGGCGGCACCACCCTTATATCATTTTTTTAAATCAAAACGAACTAAATTTTCCTTCAAAATAAAATACATGATGCTCTACCTGTGACCAAAAAAGCATTCACCACCTTCAAATGCAAAGCCACCTGCGATTCCAAAATAAATGGAAAAAATAAAAAAATCATATTGAATATTTACTAACAAACATTGTTCAGAATTGCCCAAAAAGTGTAAATCCAAATTTCATTATCTCTTTCATTATCTATTTCATTAAAAATCCAGTATAAAGACAATGTTCTCAGAAGTTGACAATGGATTTTCATGATTAAAAACGAAAAAATAATTAACAGTGCCAACTTCTGAGCACATTGATTTTAAATTTACTGGACATTTTAAAAATTTTTGTATTTCATGAAATTTTTGTGAGCACCTTTTGTTAGTAAGATTTTCCAATACAAAATTGACTAATATGATTTCTTTTGTTTCTTTCGATATCGCAGGTGGCTTTACATTTGAAGGGTGCTAATAATTTTTTGATTACAAGTAGAGCATAATATGTTCTATCTTTGAGGAAAATGAGCTCAGATTCGAAAAAAATAAAAGATATATGGGTGGTGCCTAATTTGCGACAATGTTGTATATGTAGTCTAGTTTCCTTGAGTCTTATATTATTTAGCTGATCCATCAAGTAAAATGATTTTATTGGCTGGGCCAACTTTACTAAGATAGGGCTCATATAAGTAAAGCATTTTCTAGAGATCAAATTATTTAAACCGTTTACTGTTGTATTTCAAATGTGCCAGTCTATACACACAAGTGGTTCAAACAGTTTTAAACCAAAATGGAAAATGTATTTAAACCAGTGACTTGCGCACTAATAGACTTTTGATTTTGACATTGAGTTGGTTGGTAGTAATAACATCAATTTGTAATTATGCAGGTCAAAATTATACTTCTAACATCCATTATTTTGTAACAAAATAAAATTATTTATTACATAGCCTTGCTGGTGTATTGTCTAGCATGCTGGACTTTCACCCAAGCGGACCAGGTTCGACTCCTGGTACCGGCAGACCTGGTTAAGGTTTTCTACAGTTTTTCCTTAGCTGTGACACAAATGTGGGATTTGCGCTGTTCCATCTGTAAGTCGGCTACAGCCACATGTTGGATTTACATAATAATAAATGCCCCCTCTCTCTCGTACAATCTTCCTAGCTTCTGGGGCCTGGTTTCCAGATTATGGGTTGTAGCAATTATTATTATATATTACCGTCTTCTACACTTGCAGAAAAGCTTTGTTGATTTGTAGGTTATAGGTTATGTTTTACGCTTACGATTCTTCGAATAACCCACGCCTACAAAGTAGTGGTTTAAAATGTTTCATTCTAGCGACTTTCTCAAAGAATGTAGTACTGATTCAACCAGGTTTAAATATATTTATAAATACAGTTCATCACTAGAAAATGCCTCTAATCTTAGGTATCTGAATGAAAATTTTAGTAATCTGTAATGCTGTATAATATTACTAACAAGGAAGATATTCATAAACATATATGCAAATTTTAAAATAAAGTGTTTCCAATGGAAACGTTGAATGGGAGAAGCCTTTCCCTTGAATTCTAACAGGAAATAATGATATCTATGAAGACATGTACCAGCTACTGCGGGATAATGACGATTATGAAAGGATCTCTGGCTCAGATTTAGACAAATCAATAACTTGAGTCTATCTAACTGATTGTGAGATCTGTCTGTAAGTTGTAGTCAAATTGAGTAAAAAAAAAAATGACACATACATGTAGTACTAGCTAGGATATTGATAAAAGCAATAAAATTAAGATAAAACTCATTAAGATAAAAGATTCTGTGGTACCTTACATCTTTGTTTCCAAACTTCTACTGCCTTAGATCTTCTTTAGCAGATTAATCAATATGTCTTACCTTTTCACTGCTTTTGCTTCTTTTGTGAAATCTTCTGGCACGACTGTCGGGTCTTTCTTCAGCAACAGGTTACATATTGGTTGGTGTACAAAATACAAACATTGTAAAACTATTAAATATAAAACACTGTGACCTATTATCCATTTATTAATTTTAAAGGGTTATAAACATTTTAGGATATACGAAGATAGTTTTCCATACTTAACAATACTAAAACATCTTTTTTGCCAACTATGATGGCCACTTTCATTTTAAGCCAGACTTTCTTAAACAATATTTTTCTGTTTTAAATGAGCTCAATATTTTCTCATTCCAAAAATTGAAATTATGCAAAAGAATTGTGGTAATTAAGATTCTAGCGAGTTGCCATATCTCCAGTTCTTAGCAGGAATTTCTAATTTCAATGCATCATGAATTCATCACTGCATTGATTAGTAAAACTAGTCGGAATATACATCAGAATAGCCTCATAAATTTTCACAAAGTTTTCACAAAGCCGGTTTCACAAAGCTTAAGTTAATTGTCATTAAATTCGAAATTCAGAGATTTCATTGGCTGAGATTTAACAGACCTTGAATTTTATCCAATTATATTTCTAGATTTCAAATTTAATCACAATTAAGTTAATCAGAGTTTAATCAAGCTTTGTGAAACCGGGCAAAAGTCTTTTTTAATATTTTACCTACTACTACATGAATATCTTGGATGGAGTTATATTTCAGGAATGAGTTTATATAGCCTTGGTAGTGTGGCGGCTAGCGTGCTGGTCTCTCACCCAAGCAGACCAGGATCAAATGCCGGTGCAGGGAGATCTGGTTATCGTTTTCTGCAGTTTCCCTTAACTGAACACAAATGCGGGATTTGTGCTATACCATCTGTAAGTCGGCTGCAGATGCACGAGGGCCTGTGTAATAATAATAATCACCCCTCCCTTCCGCACAAGCTTCATAGCTGCTGGGGCCTGGTTCAGGGGTAATGGGTAGCAGTAATTATTATTATTATCACTAGAAATCTGCTTATAAGAACACTATCCATAATAAACAATGCGTAGCAGGCTTTTCTGTCAAAAGGAAAATGTGTTTTTTAGTTGTAGATGTCCCTGAAATACAGAAAAGATTCAATTATATCACATTTAATCTGATGTTTTAGAACATTTGATGAATTTAGCGATAAAAAAAAGGTTAAAGGTGCAATAAAATTGGAACTAAACAGTCCAAAAAAAATCCCATTTCATGTCATTACTAGGTAGATGTAACTAACAAATGAATGCCATTTACCATTTTCTCTGCATATGTTATTCTGAATCGAGCCAACTATATAAAGAATAATTACTGGATACACTGTAGTTGCAAAAAGTATTATTCATATGTTTTAACAATTTTAGATTGTATCCAATTAATGATTTAAATGTAACAATATAAAAACTCTCAAATTATAACAAAGAAGTCTGGCAACCCTAGAATGAAGATCCCCTCCGCCAATTCTAAATTTAGAAGCATTCGAGGTGAAGCACCTCTTACTTTAATACAATGTATTTTGTTTAAACTGAAATAGATTTTTGATTCTTATGCTCTTTTCTATGCTTTATGAAAAAGTTACTGCTTTATTAAACTTTTTCTTTAAATAATATGAAATAAAACTTAATTTACTCACATTACGACTTCATTTTGGAAGATTAATTTCAAAAACTTCTACCTTTAAATAGATTCTCCTTAATTGGATGGCAGTATTTTCTTACTTACCTAATTAAGAAATCAGTTGCTGCATAGTTCTGAAACAATCCCTTTAAAAAGTCATTTAAGAGAAAACATTTGAATTATCCATTTCATCAAGAATTCCACATACGCACACACAAAATGTTCTTGCTTAATACCGTCTGATTTTTTTGAGAATTTAAATTGAATTTAAAATAAGTTATTCAATTTCAAAAACTGGCATGTCTTCAATGCAGAAATCCAAATCATAAAAATAAAAATCATTGTTTCTTGTCCTTCTTCCCAAGTGACTGTATTTCTCAATTTATCAATCTCTTAACAGATCTATACAAATGATTTTTTGGTTTTGATTATGACCCATTAAATTAAATAGCTAAATAAGCAAATTATCATAGAATTTGTCATTGTAATCCTTTTAAATCGCCACATTTTAGTTTGGAACTGCTTCTAGCTTGAGAAAAGTCATATCATGGACATCAACATGCAAGATAATATAAGAGTTTTCTGTACTTTGTAATTTATATCAATGAATTTGTTTATAAATGCTTAAGTTACTGTAAAATGGGATCACTTTATCAATGCTATATTACCTTGCAATAATATTTTACAAACAGTAAAAAACACACATTAAACATTTGAATGAGATTCTTATAGTTAAAAGTTTGCATTAGATACAGCGATCTCTCTATTCGAGTTAAAGTATGATAGATAAACCATCAATATTGAAACATGCAACATCGATAGACTTTTGTTAAAAAGTATCTAAGAAAGTTTTGTAAAGCATAACATGGAAACTGACAAATACAATTGAAAAAGCCTATAATTGGTAGAGCATTAATAAATACCTTATTAGTTTATTAACTGTTTTGTTTCATTGTTGATGTATATGTATATCTGCATTTTAATTATAAAAATGATGAATGCTAAATTTAGGTTGCTCTCTTAACAAAACTCAAACTAGTTTATTTTAAATCACATTACCTTTTTCATCTTTATTAAAATGATAGTGGGTTAAAGATGATGCTTCGGTTGTTATAAAGTATGATATAATTGTAAGTCGAAATAATACATGCTTAGTGATGGCATAAGCCATTAAAAAGCAAACTACTGATTTTTAGTAGTATTATATTTTCTATGTTTTTAGTAAATAACAAATATAAACAATCATATTTAGTATTAAAATAAGCACACAGTTTATTACTTTAATACAATTAACAGAAGATTTCTTATGTACTAATGCGAGTTACATATCTCCACTTCACTTGTTCTGTTGTGAACTAGTAGTAAAACAAGCATATTCAATTTTTAGTGCTGATAATATTCAAATATGAGTTATTGTGGCCGCTGTTAGTTAATCTTATAACTACTATGTTGAAAAACAATATTAATACATAAAAGAATACAGGTTAATGCATTTATGAACGATGCATAATATTTAGCAGTTTTTGAATCTGCAATATTTAAACAAAATAAATTACCCCACTTAATGAAGACATAATATTTACAACCATTAAAAGTTATGTGTTTTATATATCATACACATTGAATGTAATTTATTCACTAAAATCTTTTTGGTAAATTATAATCATACCTTTTGCACAGATATTATTATATACATGCAAAATTTTCTTTAAAGTAATATCCTTAAATATTCTTCAAATGCTAAAAATGATACGTTTAGGGATGAATCCTATACTTTTTATTTTTGCTAGACTTATACTCCCTATATTTATACTTTCCTCTAATAAACAAAATATCTCATTTTATAAATAAATACCACAGCCATGTAACAAACAATTTTATTTGGTTTAAATTTAATACATCATAGATAAATAATCTTCAGATTAATATTGCACATGATTGAAAATGCCCAAGTTAAATGGACGCAATATATGCCATGGATATGGATTTCTTTTAACAGGTTAACAACATATTGATAAAAAAACTAAATTTATCACTGGCAAAGCTACAACAAAACATATTCTATATACAAAATGTAGCTAGGTATTTCGTCCATTCAAGAGTCAGGCTCAATGCATCCACTCAGGATAAGAGACTAACAAAAGTATGTCAACTGACATGTTGACAATGCTGATAAACGATGAACATACAGACAGAAGAAACATGGTGCAGTAACACGGAAGCCAATTCAGGATCGGAAAGGTATATCTTTTTTTTTTTGGGTTTGACAAGAAGGCACAAGCAGCGGCACCCATCGCCTACCCGGCTCGCGCCAGACAGATGTGGCATAATACCCTGTGAAGAATTGACAAATGTAAATATATGGAGGCGGCGATCGGGCTCACGATGATTGAGACATCCAGTGATGCAGTACATGAATAGATACATACACATATTGTCGAGGCACTGTGAGTAAGGCATTCCTACAGTAGTGTAGTGGAGATAGGGTTATCCGCTGTACACGGACAGCCGGGTTTGGCCCGGACATAAACTTCAAAACTATGTGCAAGGATTGTGCACACAACAGTAGATAAAATATATGTATATTATATAATGTATAATAATTTAATCCGTGTAGGTAATATACAGAATAGATATCGTACTCTGAAATCACAAACAAATCGAAAAGGCTACAACAATGAACACCCTAGGTTCCATCGGGGAAGCAGTACAATTAACACAGATGAGCGGGCGGCAGGACGGTTCTCACTCGCCCGCGGTAACAGCCAGTTGACAGAGTACATTCGATCAGGTCAGGGAAAGCACCAGTACGATACAAGAAGTGTCCTGCATAGTCCCAAATGTTAGTGACTGCATCCAGGCTAAATTAACAAGTACAATACAAATAATATGTTGTTTATCTAAAAACATTTATAAAAAAGACACTAACAATTACAAGAAAATAATGGCACTATATGTATATGTTTTTTATCAGATGAAAAACCGATGTTGGCGACGGCTAAGTTGCTGTCGCTGACTGAAACCGCACACACTCACCACACTAACTCACTCCAATATAAACCTTGTTTTAGTTTCTACAAAAAAAGAAACGTTTTGTCACTGATGAATTACTACAAATTTCCTTAAAATATTTAATTTTATTTGTTCTACTAGACTCTTAGTTTATCACATGGATGACCATTGGCAAAAAGCGTGTTTGGAAAACCACTCTGTGTAACACTATGGCACTTGAGTGTTCTACACGCGTCTAGGAAGGCCAGCCATCAGCGAGGCGTGACCTTTTGAGCATTGGTCCATTATCGTAATCGCCTCCACTACTTGGAGGTCCAGGAGGTGAAGGTAGGTTGGTTGGTGTTACACTTCCAGGAGTAGGAGTTAACTGCCCTGCAGAACTGGGTCGTGGGTGATGACTTTGAGTCAAATTAAGGCTGTGTGTCTGAGGATGATGTAAACCGGCTCCTAGGTGTAGGTGATGTTCTCGCGGTGGTGATATGGGTTCGCTCTTGATTTTAACTGGCAATGGCGATGAGGCAGGTGGCGGTGTACTACTTGAAACTGCCAAATGGGGTAGACCACTGTTGTGGGCTATCGAAGTGGGAATTTGGTGACTACTCCAGGTAATAGGACCCAGTCCCATGTCTGGGGCCATGCTGAAATCTTGCGCTCCAAAGGATGACAATCCACCACCAGGATAACTGGACAATCCAGATGTCTGCAAGGCCACGATAGGAGTATTCAATGTTGATTGTGTCCGATTATGCTGTAATACATACTGCTAATTAGGGTTGCCAACTGTTCTCTTGATTAAGTTAAATACTATAATAAGAGATTGAGCTGGGTAATTTGATATGACAACATTATAGTAAACATGTAATCTTATGTAAAGAATGTAACACTTGATTAAGCTCTGAAAAAATGTTTTTAGTTCCATAGTACATTATTTTACTATACTTTTTCTGTGGAAATTGGCAACCCCACAGCCAAAACATATTTGTCAGGGTTAAGAAACCCTAACAATCTACTAATAGTACTCACTTCGCTGTATGACACTTCATCTGAAGAAAGATTTGGTCCTAACGGAGTGGGAATGACGACCCGCAAATTGGAACGGGGCCCAGGTGAGTGTTGCTTGGAGTGTTGCTGTTTGGAGGAACTTAATCCTGGACCAGGACTAGGTCCCGGTGAAGGAGAACCACCCATCGGAGAGGCAGAATTTGGATATCCATTGCTCATTTCCAAGATCCCTCCACTAGGGTACACAGAGTCTGTTTCTGAAGATGAAGGTCGTGGGCTGATACTAGTATGTGCCATTTGTGGACTAGATTGTAGAAGACCTGATTCTCCGTAGCTGATATTGACTGGTACCGATACTGGTTGAGTGTAATTAGATCCGCTCATACTAACTTGCTGTAAAGAGAAGTACATAAAAACTACTGGACCTAATCTTTGGAACATAATAACTTAGCTACTAACCCTTTGTCCATTTAGCTGATTGCGTTGCAACATCATCTGGAATTCTTCATCGATTTTGCTGTATTTCGCCTCGGTCCTTGGAGTCAGCTGGTACTCCGTCTCTGGTTCTGGACTGTCGGGACTCATAACGCCGTTTTTATGCTCCTTCTTATTAAGTGCCTGCAAGTGTCAGTGGACACAGCTCATGGAGATAAGTAGCCTCAGGGGCTGATACATACATACGTACAACTACATTCAACTTCTCTTTCACACATCATATACTCTTGTTAGGATTGGTTTATTTAAGCAACAACAGTGAAAATATTAGGCAAATGCAGTAAAATCGATAACTAAAATAATAAAAAGCACTAATAACATATAGTAAACAGTGTTAGATTCATAAGGTTAAAAGTGAAACTACATTAGCACAAAATCAGTTATCGGTGTATGCATCAGCCAAGTATTGAGCCACAGTTGCTGCTGGATTTGATGTACCTCGATGATGTTTTTATTGGTGAGCGATTCATGGGGCTCGTTGTATTCCGTGTACTTCAGAAGCACCTTGTCCATGTCCGTACTAGCATATTGGTAGAGCTTGTTACTGCTGCTAAAAATAATCAGGGCAATCTCACAATCGCACAAAACTGACAATTCGTATGCTTTCTTCATAACTCCAAACTTCCGCTTGTTGAAAGTCACCTACAAATAAAGTTAGTTATTTTTTGACAAATTTGATAACGCCTCGATAATAATTTTACCTGTCGATTCCGTTCGTCAGTAATTCTGGATATCTGTATTTTTTTACGACCCATGGTAGCAATTTTGGAGAGCGTGCGAAAACCTCGTGACTAGTAAGCACTGTGGCCAGAGCCGCGAACGCGTGGGAGCGAAACCGTAAGGGTGAGGAGCGCCAGCAATATCTTCAATCGTCAACGATCTGAAACAATTATTACATTTCCTTACTTTTAATGGTGACATTACTAGAGAAGTTAAGAAGTTATAATGTATGTTTCTGGTTTTGCATCGAGTTTAAGAGGATAGATATAGCGATAGTTAGAGAATGTAGTATTCCGTGAAAGCGTATTATGAAAGTGTTAGTAGCGCATGATAAAAGGTACAAACGGGCCACCCGCAAACACAGTGACCCGATTCGAATAGGGGTAGAAATGGATCGATTGTCGAGGGCGAGCAAGGCCGGCGCGTGGCCCTCCTACGCGTTTTACCTGTACCGGTAGCGCCACCCACCAACAATCCTATTTTATTTATATATTTTCTCATATAAATTGCTACAGATCGACATTGTTAGTTTATTAAAAAAAAAAAGATACCGTGTGCTACGGAAACTTGTTTACTGCTTCATACAATACAATGGGCAACTATCTACAAGGACCTTCTCGTTAAACCTTTTTATAAAAGTCTCGGAGTACAACACTAATAGAAGATAGATCCTATAAAATAATATATATTTAGTTTTGATTTGGTAGAAAGGGAAATAAGCTTTAATAACAATTAAGAATCTAACTTTGTATGTACGTACGCTTAATCAGGATAATGTCGACAACAATGCAGCTTAAAATAGCTTAAGAGACTATTTTTAATTTGTCGATATACATATTATACAAACATAGTAAGCTCACGTTAAATGCATGCATGTATATTAAGAAAAAAACTAACTAACTAACTTACGTTATTATTACCACGATATTCTGAATGCTTCGTGGTTATGATTTAATTTTTTTTATAAAGGATGACGTGTTACTATAAACAGTTTCGCTAGGATAACAATAAATTATAAATAATTACAGTCAATAAACTCCTAGTTTGGAACACCTCAATTAATAGATATACTTCCCCATAGATTAAAAAATGGATCTATTCGTAAGATTTGGCACATTATCTTTGGTATACCTACAATCAAAATTCCCGCTAAACAAGACAATATTATCGGTTTGCTGCTGTTATTAATTATGCATAATGGTATATGTATAAATAATAACGCAAGCATTACTTTACCCTCACATATATTTCGAGAGAATTTAAATATTAAACACAAAAGGCAAATGTGTTCAATATTTCTTTCTTAAACGGAAGTGTGCCATACGTGTACTACTATGCGGTTTATTATATAAATAAAAAAGTTTGACGACGCGACGGAAGCAAGTTAGGAGGAGGAGGCCACACTACAAATATTACAGTAAGTGAGTAACGTAAAATAATGATATAAATAAAAATATATAAACAAAAACTCAATAAATTTTGATTTTCAGGAATACAGACTGAATACCACCTCACCAAAGATAGTCTATTGTATTTGCAAAGTTTATGGATACATGAAATGGTAAGAACTGTTAAGTTAACTGTCGAGAATTGAACTAATAAACAAAAATCTACAAAATAATAATGATTGTGTTTATTGGTAATATATCGGCAGTCTTTGGTGCACAGCATTGAAGCTGATTTTATGAAATTAAGTCTTTGAAAAAATAATGTCTGTTCAACGCCAAATTGTATGAAGACATCAAAGTACGTAGGTGTGCTTACTCTTAGATGATATACATACTTGATACTATACATGATTTGAAATAGAATTAATCAAAGTTTTACGTACCATTCATAGATGCTTTTAGACTTTATTGAGATTTGAAAATACGAAAATATACGAGATTCAAAATTGATGAAATAGTCAAAACATACAACTCGAATAATCATTCATGCAAAATTATAAATTATTATTAATTTACAAACAAACAATTTTCATAACCAAATTTTACACTGCTAGTATGTTTGTATAACTCATGGCTTAGTTAGAGTAAAAACTAATTATGTACCAATTAACCTACAGTGCTGTGGTAAATTGCAGTGTAAACGTTTTTAATTTTCATAAAGAATTTATATAATTTATAAACACAATAATGTCTGCTTACAGTTCAATTACCACAAAATGAAGAAATGAAAAACAATAATACATTATACATATGTAAAACACAAGATTTGTTTGTTTTTATCAGACATGTATCAACAATACTTTCATTTATCTTTATTGTATCTTTATTTTTAATATAAAAATTACTTTTTGAGTTATTTTATTACTCTAGTCTGTAAATTAAAAAATATATTAATAGAAATAAACTATGCTAATATTTTATAAATTAAATACACCAAAGGTGAATGGTACTAATATGAAAAAAAACAACCGCATCTATGATAATAAATGTTTTATACCATTATTGTAATAATAAAGTTGATTATAACTACAAAACAAACAATTTTGAAAGAAGTAGTAGACAGCTTTAAATAGCGAATTAAAAAATGTTTAATAAAATAAACTTAACTTCATTCCGTTTCTTCTTGTGCAATATTCGGCTAATATACAGATTATATAGTTCAGATGATACTTATATATATGCATATTCGGCTGTAATATACCGAGTGATATTCAAAACTTAAGGTACACCGGCGGTAATAATATCCATCCTAAGAAACACTCGTGTCCAGATAACAGTATCACGAGTGATGTTCAATATTTTGCATCACGTGTATTTGTCAAAGATACCTTTTCAACAAACAATCATGTTCGGTCTCACTTCTGAATACACATTATTTATTATTGACTATACGCTTTGTATATATACGGGGTTAGAAGTTCACAAGACATTTACATAGATAAACCGGACTCACCAAGAGTGGTAAACGTCGTAAAGATAGCATCACTGTTAAAACCAGCACAGTACAAGGAGCGTCCACACGCATCACGCAAGAGAACTATTCGAGTCCCGGCACCGAACTCGTGCCAAGATGAGTTGATACGTTGATACCCGCCACCGGAGGCGGCTACCGATTGGATCTACCCGGACCGACGTCACTGGCTATGAACCAATGTTTGCGATCGCCGGTACTACGTCTCTGGAGTCAGCTGGTGCGACTGATAACGCGTGGGGTATCCAGAAACGCGTCCCGAGTATTTTCATGAAGAATGTACTATTACAATTTATCCCCCAAAGCGAAAAATATCGAGGCTTAATACGAATTATTCATTCAAACTCTGTAAGCCTTGGCATACATTATGTACATGAATGCTACATTTACAGTTTTATTCATTTTTTGAATTAATATATTGTTGTTTATCGAACCAATTAGTTTATTTATTAAATATTAATTGACCCTTTATAGAATTTCTAAAATATAAATAAATTAAATCTAAATAAAAAGATCTAATCATTTATTTAAGAATTATTAAAAAGATTTCATCAAAAATTTAACTTTTTAAAAATACAGTAACGTTGTAGTACATACATAGGAAAATATTTGCCCAAGTCTTTTAAAATGCAACGATTTAAACGAGATAAAACTTGATAACCCTGAAGAACACAAACAACAATGTAAATGTTGAACGTTAAAAACATGCAAGTTCATTGACAATTAATTTAAGAATTCGAAATTTAGGAACACTTTTTCTAATGTTTTTTATTTAAGAGTGTATTTACTCTTTTATCAGAATGTACAAAGGGACTTGCCAAAATATCTAACAATGTTCCGTATTTTGCAAAAATAAGACGATTTTCTAATACCTAATCATAGTTTTTTGACGAGAAGCCTCTATCTTTGTTTTTATGATTACTATGATATTCTTTACTCATCTGATTGGAATCAACCGTTTATCCTACTATTTTTCCTAGATAAAATGTTAAACGTTGTTGCTTCTACCGTTCGCAATAAAGAAACTCCTAAAACTGCCCGTGACGTAAAATCCTTGATCTGCTGCCAAGAAACAGAAAGACGCCGAAGAAACCTCAGTCACTAATGTAAGTAAATAATTAGTAAATATTTCGAGGTGTAATTACCTGACAGTAGTTCTATTAGACATTTTTGTAAAACGCGAAAGTTAATGTTTATTATATTTGAACGCCATCAAGTCCTTTCTTTTTTTACAAAAATATCATTAACCATAGTAGGTACTTATTTACTAAACTGAAAAGAATTTTAAAATCTTATCAACAGTTGTAGATAATTTAGATAATTTTTACACAGTTGAAATTACAATAATATCGTATCAGACAGACAAGAGAAGTGGATAAACTGAAAGTAAATAAACTTAATCAAATCGCAATTATTACACTTGAAGATGGAGGTAGTCGATCGATCAAATCAACAGGATTAGAATTTGAACATACATTATTATGACACTAACTATACAAAAGCTAGCTAACAACAAACTTTAAGAATTCAAGATAAGTTTAACAAGATCTGGAACGATTTCAGGACTGTTTCAATTACTCTTTTTATTTGGGGAGTCGCGTTCTCTCGCAGAGTTGTTAAAGAGAGGTGTTCGCTGCCGGATTTCCGCCAAGTCCGTGCGTTCGCAGCTGTGTTGAGTTACTTGGAACTTTTAATCAACACTCTTTGACGGGAAAGTTTCCGTACCCTTCCTGCTATCATAAAGCGTAGCTGTATAAACATAACCAACAACTTTTCAGACTTTTGCCGAAGACAATAATTAATATACTAAAAGCAAAGACGTCACTGGAGGGATAGGCTTAGAGGTGAAGGGTCACGGACCAAAGCGGCAGCACTCACATGCACGGGGATCTCGCGGTCTCCATGGTGACGGAACACCGTCTTTAACAAGGTCGACCGCACGCACTAGATTCGCGATGCGCGGTTCGCGAAGCATGCATTACTATTACACCCCAAAAATAATTGTCAGTTTTAAAATAAATCTGCGCTATCCTGGGATTTCTTACCTCAGACGTCGACCGCGGCGTCGCTTGCGTTGGGTCTTGCGAACGCTGGTTATAGATGCACTTACGAACAGGGATGCTGGACGCCAAGTCCCCTCCCGGCGGAGCCCCAGCTCACCCCCGACCCCGCGGCGAAGAGCTTAGGCTTGTGCACGTGTTCTCGCACCGCTCCCGTGTACCCACCGCAGCTCTCGCTCGCGTTTCGCGCGACGCCAACGCTTAAAAGCAGGGGATAAACAACCTTCGATTTTGGACAGCACCAAGTACGCCAAAAAAATAAATAAATCTTATGTATACTCATTTTTCTTGATTTTACTTTCTAACGCAATAAGATTACGTTATAAAGCAATCTGCAATTCGTTTTGCTAATAAGACAAATTACTACAGAAGACAATATTTATGAAACTATCGTCATACTTAATGCTAGCCAGATAGGACATAACTTAGGCCATGTTTATAAAAACATTTATTAAAAAGAAAACATAAAAGACGATGTGGAGTCAAAATGTTAAATGCGGTGCTGGTACGCAAGGGGCTGATCTTGTGTGTGGTTGGTAGTTCGCATCTGGGAGATGTCGCACAGGAAGTCTCCGAGATATCTTAGTAATTTCTCTTAAATTTCTAATACTATGGAACTTGTGCCAGAAGTGAAGCAAAAAAGCTACGTAAGGGGCCATGAGCTAAAGATAGCTTTGGGCACGTGTGCAACCGGCAGGCGTGACGAGGCCCGGGCCGGGGTCGGGCGGGCGTCGCGGCGCTGGTTGACTCATGGGGAAGCGCCTGGTCGACCAGCAACACATTCCCTAACTCTGGTGCTTATAGTCCAGCCTTCGGCTATCCGGTTAGTCACCTCTTACAGAAGCCATGTGCTGCTTGTTGGTAGATAACTAGAGCACGGCATGTGCACCGATAGCGGAACGTGCACAACAGCGGCTGCTACGACGAGACCCCTTCTCAAGTACCGATGCCTTTTAAGGCGCGATGAAACAGCCAAGTGCGCCGTCAGTTTCTTTTCCCCTCGACGCCACACTTTGGTCCCCACATCCCGATAGGATGCAAATTACTTACCCTCCTCATCGTCCTCGACTAACGTTAACCGCGCCTGTCCGTTCGACACAAACCGTGCCACGTGCACTTTGTTTGAAAACTTTTAAATCACGAGTCGTATAATGTTTAGGTAATTTCTTTCTGAATGAACAAAATCCCTTGAGTATAGTCGAAATAGTAATACATTGTCGAAGCAGGCAGTTGATCCTTCCAGGTTTTTCGATTACCGATGAAAAACAAAAAGTGACTTAGTCGTTTTCAAATGTCATTCATATCCGATCGTATTCATTCGTATACTCATCGTATCAACATCAACAAACTTTAAAAGTTTAAAAATAAATTGCAGCAACCATATTATCGGCATCACGTGATGCAGTAGGTGGTCTGAAATAAACAAATTGTACCCAGTCTGACTTCTTGAAATTTCCGAATTTTCAAAGATCGGTTTGTAAATCGTATTTATGTCGAAACGTTCATATGTAGAACTATCGAGTTCGATTCCGATCTGAAAAACTTTTCTTTATTTTATTTATATAAACAACCCCAATTTGTAACGCTTTTTGTGCAACAAAGTTGAATAAACAGAAACGGCAGTACGAGGCCGAGACAGTCGCTTTATTCGACGTTCGTACTTGTAAATGCAAGCAAATAGTTTAGATTTTTATCGCTGCCTTTAACGTTATTGCTTCCTGTTATTAGAACTAATCTAATAAGATAACCAATTCGACGATATCTTCCGTACATTTTTCTGTATTAGAATAACGTTTGGCGTTATTCCGTTATCGCTGTGATTATGTTAATTATATATTTAAAATAAACAACGAGTAATAAAAGTGTTTGAAATAGCTAGCAAGCAGCAAACCGCATTAACAAAAAATTGAACAGTAAATCGTTTAAATGAATCGTTTCGTAGATACGAATATCCACAGTAAGCATATCTACGTGTCTTTGTAGTGGACAATTGATGGATTGGTAAGGTGATAACGAAAAGTTTAACGATTTTAAACTAGCGATTTTTACGTTTTTAAAGCACCGAAGCGTTGAAAAAGAGATCTGCTTAATAATACCTGGAAGTGTATAAACTTTTAATCAACCTATGTGAGGAGGGTGTTTGTTCTTGAAGATCTCACGAAAATCCATTGCGCTTTGCTGAAAGCACGCACTTCCTCGTACGAACCCGTTCACACATACCGTGCGACAAATGTGTTAAGTATAGGCACAGGTATGACACCCGGTTGTTTAGAAGACAAAAGAAGACACTTTTCCGAAACCTAAGGGTGCGGGCCGTCGAAGCCGACGTTCGACGGCCCGCTCAAGGCACGGATGCCCACTAACCACAAGTCCGGGAGCTTCTCATCCAGAATAAAAGCAACGCTCAAAATATAAGTTTTATTTCAGTACTGCTATAGCACAGCTTTTTGGGTATTTTTGACCTGCCTAAGTTGCACACAGCATTGCTCGAACAATTTTTAATGTTAATTATAGACATAAACAAACGAAAATATCTATCTATACATAGATTCGCTATAGGTTCAACAACAAACCGAGCACGATCAGAGTGCCGCGCTGCTTTGATAGTGTAGCCGCTTAGAACCTACCCTAACATCGTACGCCAAAAATTATCGCTGTTACGCGCTGCAATCTAGTTGACGCCATTCGTAGTAGTTTCACTTCTAGGCGACTTTTCCAAAACATTTGTCCAAAAATAAATTTCTCAAAAGTTTCTTGTTTATTCGTGAAATATCAATGAATCGACAGCTAGCGATTTAACGAAACTATAAATCTAACAAGAGATATGACACCAAGGCATGTATATATGTTTCAGTGAAAGTTACTCCATTTATTAAATTAAATCGATATATAATAAAATATAATGCCGTCGTTAAAAGTTCCAAGTGAAAACAAAGAGTACAACAAACTTGTTATTTATGCAAAAGTAACTCATCAACTAAATGTCAGGATTTATATAAATAGGTAGTAATAGCCGCATCTAAAGCTTTCCGGAGCAATGGCGATACAAAATTTTAGATTGTTTAACTATAATACGTTTATTTCAAAATAAACAAAATACAAATACTTTCTTAATCTTTATTTTGTAATACTCCTAACTTTAGTAAAAGTTAAACATGATGAAAATACAGGCACGGTAATAAAGTTAAATTGGTTAAATCCCCGCGCTTATTAATTTTTATGTGTGGCGCGATTACAATCAATTATGGAAGAAATCACACTAGTATTAGAGAAGAAGAAATACACTAGAGATAGAAGTGGTGTACAGGAGTACAAAAGAGAATCGTCAATGAAACAATAAATGGAACAAAATGCATTATAATAATAATAATAATTACTACAACCCATAACCTGGAAACCAGGCCTCAGAAGCTTGAAGCTTGTGCGGGAGGGAGGGGCGATTATTGTTATGTAGGCCCAACGTGCGGCTGCAGCCGACTTACAGATGGAACAGCGCAAATCGCACATTTGTGCCACAGCTAAAGAAAAACTGCAGAAAACCAGATCTGCCGGTACCAGGAGTCTAATTTGGTCCGCTTGGGTGACAGTCCAACACGCTAGACCATACACTACCAAGGCTGTTTACAATACATTGCAAATATTAAGTAGAATACAAATCAAGAGAGTTGTGTATACTCTGACAATATAATGAGAGTAGAGATAGCGAAAAATATTACAGTGGCAATTCAAGAAAAAGAAATAAAATACTCATGTAGTAGTAGTAGTATGTAGTAGTTAGTTATACTCATAGTAGGTAAACGACGTTCAAGTAATGTTGTCAAGCCCCAGATACTACTATACATTTCAAAGAACTGCTGGTTTTAACTTTTCACATATTTCGGAATTTAAAGACTGTCTTTTTTACTTTATTACTCTACTTAGCTGCTATGTATAAAAACCATGTAGAAAGAAACTGTTCGGTATCGTGTTTCTGACCTAGAATATTAAAAACAAATGCTGGCCATATTTCAAGGGGCCATACAACTACTATATGCTTGTTTTTAGATCTGCTGATTACACTGGTTCATACTATAACTGGTTAATCAGTTCCTATCAGTCCTATTCAGTTCTGACCAACCAAAAATAATCAGTTGGTTACGACTTGGTTCTATACGTAGTTCTAAATTTAGTCCAGACCAACATACTATTGCAGATAAATATGTCGCAATTTGCTTTATTATTATTATTTTATACTTATTGTTTCTTTACAATAATTGAGTCTTTCATAGAATGTTTTTTACTTAATTCTGGCAACATTGTAAACCCGGAAATTCTTGTAGATGCAAATCAAAGAAGGTTGTTATACTTCTAACTCATATCTTGTCCACATCTAGTCATTGGGTGGAACAGCCCAAGTACAAGAGGGTTCCTGTTGAACTAGAATATACAGTAAAGTACCCCAGGATTTACTTTTGGATGACGCTATAAAGACGACAGTACTAGTAGTGATAAGTAAATACCAGATATGCAACATGAATTAATTCCTCCCAACTGGAGTTTGAAGTTTTGGGTCCACGTAAAAATACTTTGAAATTCCCTGAACTCAGGCTCTAGTGGCCTAAACCCTAAACTCTTTTACACTTCGGCTATTGTGCCCAGGGTACAAAATTATCCTCATATTTATGTAAATGTTAAAATATAAATATCAAAATATGCCAGCTTCGAAGCAATTCTGTTGACGGCAATCGTTTCTGTTGATACTGAGACACGTTGGAAATTCATTTCTTATGCTTTGGGACTCCCTCCCCTACAAAGTACTCCAGGATTTGACCTACGATAACTTTATAAGAGAGATAAGATAAATGTTACGTTAGTCTAACATTAGTCTACGCTCAAAGTACCCCTAGATTTCATATACTAAATTCACATTTATACTATAAATGCGAAAATATAAAAACATACCAGCTTCGATGCAATTTAATATGTAGATTCGATCAAATTCGGTATAATCAGACGTGGACAATAATAACCTAGAGATGTACATTAGTTCGCATAGGGAAACGCCTTTGTAATTCTAAGTACTATTTGTCGAATATCTGAAAAATATTGGAAATACCGAAATTTTCATATTTTTCTGCAAATCTACAGCTTGTGTGATAGTTTGCGCATTTCCTGTGTTAACTGTTTTTACGCAATCAAAATTCACCCACATCAAATGTTTGGGTTTCGACATTTTATAAACGCAATAAATCTGTCAAAGATAAAAGGTAACGGAACCCAAACATTTAATACAATAAAACGTAAACTTCTCAACGCCGTTAAAAAATTCTCTGTTCTTTAATCAGCCAAACGGATTCTACCAAAACAAAAAGGGTTGGTTCGTTGCCATTCAAATTATAACATAT
Source organism: Agrypnus murinus (assembly GCA_929113105.1). NCBI lineage: Eukaryota > Metazoa > Arthropoda > Insecta > Coleoptera > Elateridae > Agrypnus > Agrypnus murinus. The sequence goes on along the minus strand of OV816023.1, from coordinate 132,443,986 downwards.
ATTGACAGTTGATGAGTTGACATATATCTTGATGTATATAATAATAATAATAACTACTACAACCCATAACCTAAACCAAGGCCCCAGAAACTATAAGCTTGTGCGGGAGGGAGGGAGAATAAATAATTGCTGTAATATTGGTTAATTAAAAAAAAATCTTTTGCCCCACATTAACAAATGTCCCACGTTGACAGCGACATAAATAATTGCTGTAATATTGGTTAATTAAAAATAATAAATTATTTTTAAAAAATTTTATTATATATTTTAAAATTGTGAATAGTTGCTGTTAGATCTTAGATAATTATTTTATAAATAAATTGATTTTTTTTTAAATGACTGTGAACTTTGGAAATGCTTTTCAACTTCCCTCTATTATAACTTCTAATATGATTAGAAAATACCTTTTAATAGTTTTAAATAATACAATAGTTATATAAAATTAATGTTACGTTAGTTCTTGACTAACTCAAATTTACGTAAGAGAGTTGGGCGCCAGTTAAATAACTTAAAATAACAGAAGTTAATTTAATAAAGACTCGTCTCAGGGTGAATGTGGATTCTTGTGGTATTAAAAATATACAAATTGAAATTTGAAATCACTTTTAAAATTGAAATCTTAATTAATTTTTAACTATTACTAAATTGTTCAAATCACTTTACTACACTTCACAAACGATAGTCTTTTCTTCAGCAGATACCAATACAGAAGGAAATAACTTCCTACCTTTATTATAAGTTGATAAGTTATATAAATTGAACGAATTGCACAAGTCGGATCATCTTCTCTTCAGAAGCGGATTATGATACTAAAAGATGGCACAAGTGTTGTTTTGTTTATAATCACAAAGGTTTCTAGATTCTGGATATCTTTCATCCCAGGGACTCATATTCTATTTGAAGTCTAGAGATTGTCACTACTTACTTTTATCAAGGGTATTGTGCTGTAATCTTTATTCTATTTTTTTTACTTTAACTTAAAAAAAAATTAGCTTGACCGTAATGTGTGGTGGCATGTTATGGCAATTTCTTGTTTTTATTGCTGGATTAATAATTAGGTCCAGATCTTAAACTAACCAAGCATTATAATAATATTTATTTTCGTGTCTCAGGGTTCTAAAATTAATCGAAAATTGTATAAAATTTCTTTTACCCAATCAGAAAAAAAATAAGCAAATATTTTCGTTAATTTTATGAGGAAGGTTTTACTTCCCCGTCCCTGAGTTAAAAAATTCTATAATTTCGAAAAACAATAAAACAGATTGTTATCGATTTATGCAAATTTATGACAATGACCTTCAATATATAAAGAAATTATTCCTCCGAAAACTAAAGTGGTAAATCCTTGGCCATAGATGGTGCTATACCGAAAACCTTGCACTAAAAAATTATTATTTGCATTATTGTAACATGCTTCCTACAGAACTTCAAATGAAAAAACGTAGCAAATGAATAAAACACACTCAGATTGTATAGGGAAGTTGGATCAGAAACGAAATTGCATGTTTCTGAGAAACAATTTTCTTAATTTTACCGAAACAAATGAACCATCTCCAAAATCAATGAAGATACACTACCCTCTCCATTGCCTCACTTAGGAGTGAATATAAAAGCATAAAATTTGCAGAATAATAAGTAAATAATAAGGTGTCAGAATAAAGGTGCATCGATGATTAGCGTAGGAAGTGTTTCTGCTCCGTCATATTATTCTAAATCCATACAATCGCATCCATACAACCCGCACGCTGCTGTCACACACAATTAGTAATAATGGAATCTAGGCGTTATGGACAGGATGTCCTAGAGCCTATCCTTACCTTGAAAGATACCTTCGTATCTTTCAAAACCCAATTATCTAGTAAGACAACCCTGTCCTCATACAACACGTGTTTCCTTAGATAATTTACGTGATGTAGAATTATCATCTTGACCTCTCCCCAACAGAGAACGCCTGGGGTGCAACGGGAAGGTTTATCTGGTCTAGAATAGGGGTTCCCAAAGTTTTGCCTAGGTAGGCCAAATTGTTAATTCCAAAATATTTGGTGGGCCAAAAAAAGGTTTTATGAAAAAATACGTTCAAATCGATAAAAAATTAGACACGGCAATTTATACCAATTTTATAACATAATCGTTCTTTATTTATGGCAATAATTACTTTTTATTACAAGCTGTTTATTAACACACTTCAAAAATAATTAAACAAAAATAACTAAATAATTTCAAATAAAAAAAGAAAAACAATAATAAATTCATCAATCTGAAGTGTGTGACTTGTGCAGTTATTGTCTTCTTTTAATAATATCGTTGAGCCTTGGTTCTAAGTCGGTTGAATGTATTCTTAATACCGCTTATAAATGTTCATCAGTTAATTTTGATCTCAATTTGGACTTATTAATACTCATGACTGAGAAGTTTTTTCGCATATATAAGTGCTTCCAAATAATGAAAACATCTGTTGAGCATGTTTGGGCAATTTTGGGAAATCCTGTGAAGATAATCCTATATAAAAGTCAATTAAGTAAATGTTGTGATAAGAAATAAGAACAGAAAGAGAAAAGATTTTTTTGTAAAAATGTAAATTATCTCTATGAATTCAAGATCGCGGATGATCTGACATGCGGACCGCATTTGGCCCGCGGACTGTACTTTGAGAACCTTGGCCTAGAAGCTCACCCACCCAGAAATCTTGCACAACTACAAGAATGTGTTCAAAATGCATGGGGAAAAGTCAGCAACGATAAAATCAGTCAATTCTACGATTCACTACCTCGGTACATAGCTGCTTGTATTTCCGTTCACGGAGAACATTTTACTTTAATAAAAATTGTTTTCAAAATTTTAAAGTGTAATTATTACATCATTCTTCCATTTCCCATTATGCTGCCAAATGTGATGGATCTCTAGTTCTTCGAAGTGGCGCAATTTCAATGGGCAGTCTATAGTATAAGTGCATACGCAAAATGTAGAGGTAAAACTTCTAGATATTTATTCTTTTATTCAATTGTCTACATTCCAAGACATAGGTACATGCTACTTTGTTTTTAACTATTTTCATTTTCGATTTTTTTATTAATGGGAATCGGGTTTAGCTTTCGTAAAAGAGATATTTATGTTTGTCCTTGTTTTAGAGTATTGGTCGATGAATAATTTATCTAAATTGGTGCATCTATTATAAATAAGTATGGACTGCTTCATGTCGAACACTGGGATCACTTGTTGTGATTTCATTTGTATATCTAAGAAAAACTACAAAATAACTTGTAAAGGCTGTTTGAAGTACAATTGTAAATCGTCTACTTTAAAGACAAGCATCAAACATTAAGATGGGTAGATAAACAAGCTGGTAGCAATAGCAAAAACAGCAACATTGGGAATATTAAGAGTATATATATTTATAAATATTATTATTATACATACATACATAATCTTTAACCCCTTTTACTTTTCGGTGTCGAGGTGCCGGCCACACCGAGCCGCAGAGTGGATATGCGGGTGTGAGACGAGGTAGCGGAACCATGTAGGCAAGTACACTGCGCTCGTGGTTTACCCATTCAAGTACTTTCCGGAGCAAACTCGGCTCTGTTAAGCGATGGAATCCACTGTAACCACCCTGCCGATTGCCGGCTAAATATTATTATTAATATTTCTCTATCATTTTCTATCTGTTATATCCTTCTCTAGAGTTTCTATGATTCTATGAGATACGGAAATATGCAAAACAAAATCCTGCATTCTGATAAGTACTTTTATTGTATTTATACTATTTAAATATCGTACAAAGTTCATAAGATCAAGTATAATATTATAAGTAAGTTATAACAGATTTCAATACTTACTATCTTCAGTTTCTGTTCATCTTGAATAGCAAGAACAAAGCTCAGTATTATGAGGTATGAGCCGTCGGTGAGGACAATAAAGAATGCTTCGTTTTTCATTTTGCTTTTGTAGATAGGAACCACAAGACCAAGAAACTGTGGAAAACATTACTTGGTATTTTTGGAAAGCACCCAAAACTAATAATAAAAAATGAATAACGGATGTGGAAAGTTACAGGATACATATGAAATAAAGTTAGGCAAACTACAGACATAACGCAACTTCAAACAAATTTACAAAATATTCCGGTATTACCTATAAAAGGTTTTAAATTATTTAGATGAAAGTAAGTCACGTATTTATTTCAAAAGCCATTAAATGTTCCAAGATGCTGTAGAGTGAGGATATTTTAGAAAAGCATTTTTAAACCTAGTTTTGAGAACTTTGTTAGTGAAATTGTACATAAAAAATATTATTTACGCAAGAGTTCAAAAAATCGTTCGTATATAAAGCTTGTCCCGAGTGAAATTGTCACTTAATGTAATAAGACTGTCCGTCACGATTATAATTAAGAAAAAATGATATAGATGGCTTATCTCACCAAATTGTCAACTAATAAAAAATAACAAAAACAATTGATTTTACTTGTTGTTCATAAAAATGTCGAAATAAGAACAAGTACGCGATTATATTTTGTACAAAAGTATGCAAAATAAGAGTCTTACTTTGAAAAGAATAGCTAGTAAGTTCAAAATATTAATCAGGGCAGTGCAAGGGGTACTGAAAAGATACAGGGAGACGGATAGTGTCAAAAGAATAGTGGGAAGTGGAGGAAAGTAAGATATGGAAAAAAAAGACACTGAGATCGTTAGCAACCGATCAAGCATTTCTGTCAGAAATTTGGCAAAAAAACATAAAACATCAAAATCTATTGTTTAATTCGCTAAAAAGACCAATTCTATAAAATCATGCAAGAAAACTAAAGCACCCAACAGAAATGCGAAGCAACAAATTATGGCTTAACAAAGTCCAGAGCAAGGAAACTTTATAGAAAATGGACGTCTAAAAATTATTGTATCATAATGGATGACGAAACATATTGTAAACTAGATTTTAAATGTTTCCCTGGGCATCATTACTATTCTGCAAACGATAGACGGTTAATTAAAGATGAATATAAAGTTATTGGGATGGATAGATTTGCAAGAAGAATTCTTGTATGGCAAACAATTTCTTCTTGCGGTACGCGTAGTACACCGTTCTGTACCAAAGACTCAATAAACGGGGAAATTTATTTAAACCAATGACTTCAAAAGAGATTATTGCATTTTTCAAAAACTCATAATGTTCCTGTTCTATTATCAGGCCAAACTTAGCTACTTGCCAATATAGCTAGCAAGCTGTTGAATGGTGCAATCAAGAATCAATCAAAGAAGAAAATCCACCAAATTGTCCCGAGCTACACCCCATAGAGAAATATTGACCCCAAATAAAACAAAAACTATTAAAACACCATAACGCAGCTATTTCACAGATTGATTTTGAAAACAAATGGAAAGCAACAATAGTGTACAAATGTTAATGGGAGGGGTGAACAAAAAGTGCAACAATTTTGGATGAAATCAAAATGAGTTTTTATTTTTCTTGTTAAACTTCTAAAAATAAATGTTACTTGCTAAAATCCTAGAATAGGTATAATTTTTCGTTTTCCCATGAATATTTTCAGGCGACAATTTCACTTGGGGCAAGCTTTAACTAACAGAATACACATCTCTATTTATGGTTTTCCTGGAGAAAAGTAATTTAAAACGTTTTCAAAAGCAAAAACATCGAAAGGTTTCCGAAGTAAATTTTTGGGCTTCCCAATGTTGTCTCTATTAACCTATATTTTGAAAGTATTTTTGAGGATATTTCAAATAACATATATAGCTTCTTCCTGTATCCCAGGTACGTTTTAAATAACCTCGAAACAGTTTTCGAATCTCGAAAAATGTTAAGCTTTGGGCGAACTTTCAAAAAGCAAAACATGTAATAAAATAATAATAATATTTACTATACTAAATTTCCATTAGTTAAATGTTTATTACTTTATAATGATATCGGAATTTTTTTAATTCTTTGCGATACTACTACAAAAACAAAATTAAACAGGAAAAATGTATATTATCTCTGGTTTCTTACATTATTAGTTTTTGTTAAATGGCCGTATTGTTTTACCATTTTTTTCTTTGTTTTATTAGTATTGCTCCTCACATATTCCATATTGTTTGCTTAGAATTATTAAATTCCACCTGTATTGACTTAAAATTAAGGCTTCTCCAAAAATGTAATTTCACCAAATTCATGTGCATATTAAAATATCTTTATTTTGAATACCTGCTAACTTATACCATACAAATCGTCCTTGGTATTTTTACGGGCTCAATCCATTACAAATTCCAAGTTAATAAGTTGTTTAAATCTTTTGCATAAACTGGCAAATGCCGTCAACTAATTATCAATATCAACGAACATTCTTAGGTCAGTGATGACTTTAATGTCAACCTTCCCTTTCCCCTCACCGAAACTTGGCGTATTGTCTATAACATTTTCTGCAAGTGATATCATTTTAAAGATAATATTACCAAAATTTACAGAGTTAATAACCTGAAATCCCCTCTTCCAAATAAGTTGTAGATAAACTGCTTTTTTACAAATAACGATTGCTAAATATAAAATAAACACATACAATTATAAAATTTAACCAGGAAGAAAATATTCTGAAGATATATATAAAGATTTCAAGTTTATTTTAGAAATGTTTATATCAAAATTATTCTAATTAAGTTGGTAAAATTTTCCTTGTATTCATGTTAGAAATGTTAGATTTTTTGGAATAAATATTTTTGGTTGTATTTTTATACGCAATGACTTGAAAATATAAAAGGTGTGAAGATATACAACTGAAAATCAACGTTTCAACTCTGGTTATTTATTAAAATTAATAACAAAACATTTTTGTGTAGGATGTAGATATGTCAAATGAAATGGCGTGCATACAGCCTGTTCCGTAATTTGTGTGTATGTACTGTAAGCAATGTTTATGTGATTAGTAATAAAATACTATTACTATAAATGATTTTTTTATTTTGATAATATTAAAAACATTAACAGTTAAAAAATGTACTTAAAGATTATCGTTTTTTCCAGCAGAACTGGAAAATTAAAAATATTAAACTGATATACTAAAGCTATCTATTATAAAGAATGTGTTGATGTCTTTTCGAAAAAGAGTCTCTTTACAATATTTAAAAAAGCGAATTCATTCGGTAAATAACTGCAGAACAGACTATATTTATAATGGAAATTTTCAATAGTCTACTATGAACATCTTTGTTGTTCAAATTTCAAGGTCAATCGCAATATTCCAAACAACAGCCATTTTAAACCAAATTGTTATCAATTTAAATACATACAAATTTCTTATAGCAATTATTTTAATTTATTACTTTTATCCTACTGTATTTTTGGTAGTTAATATAGTTTCACTAAAAAAAAAGACAATATATAAATAAATGAGTAGGTTCCCAACATCATTATCAGTATAATTTCCTATATTAGAATATAGTAGCAGAAAATATGCACATTGAAAAGTTAAATATTTATTTTAGCTTTTGTTGATATTTTCAGTTTAAAAACTATAAAATAACAAAATTTTTACACGTTATTGCCTGTTTTTCATTGACTGCACTTTAAATTATACATAAAAAAATCGGGAATTGAATATGCATATAATATTGTCTCTTTTTCATTTTTATTTTACGTCTATCCTTAATGACCGGATTCAACTAATTCCACAATAGAATAAGAAAAGAGAAGAACGAAACAGCATTTTTTGTTTTCAAGAAAAACCTAAACATTTAAAGTATAAAAACAATTTTATAAATAAGGATGGTACAAAATCACGTTTTTATTTGCTGTAACATGTAACAGCGGCTATTTTAGTAAGTTTATAACAATTTTTTTAATGTAAAGACGTTATCGGCGACAAGACAGGTTCGGCGGGCGTAATCTGGGCACCAAGAAGCTGGTCCGAAATGAAAGTGCTTAATCTTACATGTAATTTGGGCACTGGACTGAATTTTTTCCTGACCTATCAGAGCCGTTGTACATTACATTCTTTAATAAGCTCGGTTATGAATAGATTAAAAACTGAACGAACTTAAAATGCATTTTAAAGTTCATTTTTAAGTTTTCCTAGAAGTTTATTTATTCAGACAAATTATAAATAAGAAAATCCCACTATAAGCAGAACAAAATATGTGTACATAGCATTTAACAAAAGGATTTTATTTTTGCTACCCGTTTGTTAACTATGAAATATAACTATTTAATATATATTCAATATAAAATATAATTTTTTAATTCTATATTCGGGATCTATAGTACTTAAGGTTACCCTAGTGACCAGATTATAAGTGGGATTAAAGAGTATGGTTGGTGCCAAAATTACATGAGGGATTAATGCAGCAGGTAACTTGGTGTCCAGATTACATCCGTCCGGCTGATTTATTTAACCAGGCATATATTCTTACTAAGCCTTAAGATCAAAAAGTGTATACTTTTTCCATGATCGTCATAATTTAAAAATAGTATTTATAGCATGTATGTATGTATACGCTTGTGAGCGTTTTTTCGATTCCTGTTCAATTTATGTTCATTGTCAATTTCCGCATAATTCATTCTAAAACGAATCCTTTTAATTGTTTTATTCTAAAAAATAAAAACTTATTGGACCTGAAAGATGCAAATACAATACATGCATGTAGCATCATAGAGCGTATTAAGTAAAGAAGTAAATACGATAATGACATGTATGCTAGGATACTTTTCGTATTTTTTGAACTTCATCAGAAAAATATTGTCTAGTATTTATTTTCATAATTGCTTAAACGATTCAAAGCCCATTGACAATATTAAACCTTTCGTTGAATATAGAGATCTAAGTTGATGAACAACGGATATTTATTTTATAAGGATATTCGTGTGACTTATTAGAAATCTAACTGAAGTTGTATATGAGAAATTAGTCTCTTGTGGCAGGCGTCGAATAGATTTTTTAGGAGAATGAACGTAAACGATGCTTTATTGCTTTCCGGTGTAGATTTTGTAGAACGTCCACTTCCGGATTTACGGCCTAGGCTACCAGTTTGAAGAAACAAATCGATATATTTATCATCAGCTTGTTTGATCATTTATTAGTAATAATAATAATAACACTGAGCAACAAAGAGGTCATTATAATTTTTCGAAAAGAATTATCGTGTATGTTATATACTCTAATATGGAGCACTTAAATCTGGAATTTGATTTTGTCTAGCACTCTTGGTTAAAAAAAATTATGATGATTGAGAGCATTTTAATCGAATTTTATACAAAATAAGTTAACAATATTCACAAAAACTTCACATCATTCACTGTTAAGCTAGCTAATAGCTCTCAACAATGAAAATTTTATGTTCTAAAAGAAACATTTTGATGCAAGAAATCAGTGAATCTCGTACATTATTTAAATGACAGAATACTGTCAAATGTCGACTTTCAGTATCAATAATTAGTAATGCTAATTTGAACATTTCAATCGCAGTCTTGTCTAATCCGTTTTCTTTTTCAATTGCACAGTGGTTGATACATTAGTTTCGTGTATAAAGTCCAATGAGCTAAAACTTTAATATGATGTGAAAGCTTTTGCAATCGAACATCATGTCAAGCTAGTTTAGTTACTGGTTCAGTGCTAGAATAGTTAGTATAAAATGCATATTGCTTCCCTTTGATTTAATTAAGTTAATGCGACTGAATCATATTTCCAATTATGCAAATATAATAGACACAGTAGTCGACTAAATCCAACAGGTATTATGTAGACGTTCGTTAGAAAAGTCAATTAGACCAATAAGGTTAATATTCCTTATTGGTTATCTTATAGCTTATCAACACAAAAAAATTAACAAAGCTACCACAAGTTACATTTAAAATATAACGGAAAAGCCTTTGCAGTATTCCAACAGAATATAAAAGGGAATACCAACAGCAAATACTTTGAGAATATTCACATACAGTATGTTTCACTTCACAGCTTGACACCCCTGTATTTTTGTTATTTATAATCCCAATTAATTTCAAATTTTTATCAGGTTTAGAACCCCTTAAAATAGATTTGTGGGTAAATAAAAACCACATTTATTGTCCTACAACGATCGAAGATAAATGCAAAAAATCGAAAAAACATATTAGACCTTGTTTAATCAGAAAAGTCGTTTATTTAACGGAAATTTATTCTGGGCCACTTGAAAATCCCAAAATCCAATTTTGGTTAAAATTCCGAAAAATAAAATAATTTTAATTCAATTCTAATAATTTATTTCAAATAATTATTTTTAACCCAAATTTGGATTTATGATTTGCAGGTGGTTCAGAACAAATCCGCGTAACAACTTTTACGATTAATCAAGACCTACTATGTTTTTCAATTTTTTGCATTTACTTTTAATCGTAGTATACTGGAGGTTACTAATAAATATGATTTTTAATTACACACAAATCTCTTTGAAGGAGTTGTATAGCCGATAAAAATTTGAAATTGTTTCGATTAAAAATAACGAAAATACCGGGGCATCAAGCCGAAATAAAAATTTTAATGCAATTCTAATTTAATCTAATTTAAAATAATTATTATTTTAAGATTTTTTAATCAAAATTCGATTTTGGGGTTTTCAATTGGTGCAGAAGAGGATTTCATAATGACTCTTACAATTAAACAAGAAACATACTATGTTTCTTTGATTATTTGTATTTATCTTCGATCGTAGTAGGTTAGTAGTTTGTAATAAATGGAGTTTTTAATTACACACAAATCTCTTTTAACGAGTTTTATATAGGAGTTGATATAAATTTGGAATTGATTCATTTATAAATAAAAAAAATGCAGGGCTGTAGAACTGAACTCTCAAATAATTATTAGCCAAGATTTTTTAACCAAAATTTGGTTTTGGGGTTTTCAAGTAGCCCAGAACAAATTTCCGAAACGACTTTTCCAATTACATAAGGCCTAATATGTTTTTTCAAAAATTTTGCATTTATCTTCGATCGTAGAAGGCTGGTGGTTTATAATAATTGGGGTTTTTAATTGCACATAAATTTATTTTAAAGGGTTCTATACCTGATAAAAATTTGAAATTGATTCGATTATAAATAAAAAAAATACAGGGGTGTCAAGCTGGGAAGTAAAACACACTGTATATGGTATATGGCTGTCTGGGATCATAAGTTATTTTCTAATGTTTAAAGTATTATTAAAATCCCTCGGCGAATTAATCTTGTGGGCCATTAATGTGGTATCAATCAGTAGCACGTTTTTCTGCTGCATCAACTGATAGAAGAATTGAAATCATTAAATACACAAAAGCTTTCTTCTATTAAATGAAACATTAAAAAAACTATTTTAAACAATCAAAATTAATTTATATTCTCACTTTAGATTTTTATTATTCTTAAGTAATGATGTAACCAAATAATTAGTAGAAATAAGATTTTATTATAAGATTCCAACAACGAATCAAATGAAGAGTAAATATCTACGGTACTGCACTTTGAGAATAGTTACATTAGATGTGAGGAGATTAATCTCTATAACTCGCAATTTTAAAACAGTACATGTTTAGTTTGATTCGATACAAAACCTGACTTATGCTATAAAAGTCATACCTACTCTTTTTGCATATGCGACTAGAAATATATACAAACATTTGTTAGTCTTTTCTATTCTAAGTAGATTTAAAGTGAGATTTTTGAAAATGAACTTAATAAAATTGTAAATATCGATGCCGTATAATGGTAATAGTAAAAATTCTAGTTATTTCCCAAAATACTTTAAACAAAAAATTTAAAAAAAAGTGATATCTAACAGAGGTACCGGTCAGCTTGACGTACTTAGGAAAGCGCCAAAATTTTCCGTCCTGACATGGATTCAGGTATCGCAGCGGGTCAAAATTTTGGTAACGCATTGGGTCAAGGTTAATTCCATGCCAAATCACATTATTTAAGAACATGACCGTGCTTCGATATCTCAGATTTTGTATTCAATTTTTTTCCTTGCATATATATACATATACGAAATAGCATTAAATTATTTTTTCAGATTCTTCGTTCATCCAGTTGTCAGATTAAAGCTAGTTTTTAGATCTTTTAGAGTATATCAAGAAATGTGCAAACAAACATTGCACAGTAGAAAAGTAGCAGGCTATGAAGGCAAATTTTACTTTTTTTACAAATTCTGATTTTGTTCCTGTGCTACAATTATCACCCCTTTGAAACGTTTTTTATAGAATTATTTTAGCATATACTTGGTAAGGTTAAAAAATAAAAAAGGTGTTTTTTGTAGTTTTGAAAAAAAAGATTTTTGAAAAAATTTACCTTCAGAGCCTGCTACTTTTCTACTGTGCAATGTTTTTGCACGTGATATACTCAGAAAGACCCAAAAACTAGCTTTAATCCGACACCTGGACTGTGACCTGGATGAGCCAGATAACACAAAAATAAGAGAGTTATGACAACTTTAGTTAGATGATATAGTGTCGGGTAGCAGAATTTGCAAAATATCGAGATTTTCAAATTTCATCTCATTTCATTTCATATGTATCTATGCAAGGAAGAAATTTGAACAAAATTTGAGACATTGAAGCACATGGCTCTAGTTGATTTGTCATGAAATCAGCCTCAAGTCTTATAAGACTTGGAAAAAACAAAAATTGATTTTATGTCAATTTGTTTTCTTATAACTGACACTCGTTCATCACGATGTCAGAAGTCACGAAAATTGAGCACCGAGCTGTTATCAAATTTCTTACCCAAGAAGGCCTTTCTTCTCAAAACACCAAAGATCGGCTGGTTGGGGTGTAAGGGGAAAATTCCCGTCTTATTTTGTGGTAAAAAATTGATGAAAACGGATTCAACTGGGGCAGAAATCCTTGGAAGAGGCACAAGAACAGGAAGGACAGTGGAAATGGTGACGGACGACAAGATTGTACTTGTTGAGGATCTCGAATTAAGTGATCGACGCTTGAAGATGAAAGAAATATCATAAATGTCAAGGCTTTCAGATACAAGCGTTCGCCGAATCCTCCACAATGATTTAGGCATGAGTAAAGTTAGTACAAGGTGAGTCCCCAAACATCTCTCAGCAGTTCAGCACCAGCGTCGTGTTGAATGTGCTCGATCCTTTTTGGAGCTCTGTTTAGAAAACCCTGCAGACGCGTTAAAGAAAATTGTCACAGTGGATGAAAATATGGTTCTGTGGTATGAACGTGTGACCAAAAGGGAGGCGAAAAGGAGAAGCACCGCCAAGAAAGCTCAGGGTCTGTCGGTCGACAAAGAAGTGATGGCTACCATTTTTGGGGTCGTTGCGACTTTAAAGAACGCAACACCACAGTCAACGGGGTATTATGCAGCACTCCTGCACAATTTACGACACCATTCGGGCGAAACCTGACCAGAGGTGTGCGTTTGTTGCCCGAAATATACGCGTGCACATTGCTGGAATTGCGCAATTCGTGACTTCGGTTTCGAACAAACGGAACATCCTCTGTATAATCTAGATATGGCCTCCAGTGACTATTATCTGTTTGAAAAGGTCCTTCGCGGATGCCATTTCAGTGACGACGAAGAGGTGAAGGTTGCAGTTTGGGCATATTTTGAAAACCAAAATAATGTTTTTTTGGAGTATTGAATTGTTGCTAAAATGATGTAATAAGTGCATTGATGCCCTTCCCTCCCGCACAAGCTTATAGCTTCTGGGGCCTGCTTTGCAGGTTATGGGTTGTAGTAATTATTATGCCAGAGGGAACTAGATTGAAAAATAAAATTTACTTGCGAATCTACGCCGTTTTCTTCATGGTCAGTCCGAGAAATTTTGGCGCTTACCTCGTAACTTACAGAAGCTGCTCTACCACTTAACCTCTAAACATAAATTCTAATTATATTTATAGCTAAGCACATCTAATTTAGTATCTACAGGACTATACTCCACTGTGTTGCCCTACTAAGCCCAAAGGCGATAACTGCAAAACTGTAATTTAGAAATTATGCAGAATTTCAATGTGTGCTAAGAAAAAGTATGGTATATTTCTGAGTTGATGTTTTACAGTTACCGCCTTTGGGCTTAGCAGAGCAGTTATATGTTTTATGTCAAAATTTACATTTTTTTACTTAAAGAGTGGAATTAGCGTCCTAATACATGCTCAATACTTAAGCAGTTTTTCAAGAATAAAACCCAACTTTAATTTTTCCACTTTCATGATTGGTGGACAACCATACAACATACAATGGTATAGCACTTGAGGTGTCCTGCTGCTGGCCGTCGAGCGTTAGAGACCAATTAGTGTATTATATACGAAAAGAGTGCTAAAACTACAAAAGAATCAACCAAAGATCAATCTTAGGGTAATCTACTTCAGATACGGAATAAAAAATTAAAATGAGATAAACAAGTCAATGTTACGCATAAAGAAAAGAAAGTCAAGTTTAAAAACACTAAATTCTAAATTGTTCATCGACATATTGATTAAAAAGGCGACTGCTGGTTTTATTTAATAATTTAAATAATTATTTGATAACATTTTCCTTCGTTTTGGATTTTTCGTTTGGGATCATCTTCCCGTGTCCTTTAGAATTATTAGTTCAGAATTATCTTACAATAGCTACTAAAATTTAATTACATGTTGTTTACTTAAAATCATTGATTAAGAGATTCCCTGATTGGAAATGTAATCAGCAAATAAAAAAAGGCCTTGGTGTTTTTCGTATCATTTATCGATACAAAGGGAGCGAACTAAATATTAAATGAAATGAATCTGCAATTGTAACAGTTTCAACAAAGTTAGATTAATAAATTTTAAAAATAAAATTACTTTACATTTGATGATTAGTCATAGTTTATAATAATATAGATTAAAGGAACATTAATGCTTTTTAATGTTTTTCAATGGATAAACTATAATACTATGTATAACATGCACAATGGATAATATCAATTGAAGTATATGCAACTCTTTTAAATTATACAGTAATAATCGCAATTATGAAACAATCTTCCTAAACAAAGAGACTATGAAGAATCATTCATCAAGTCAAAACAGTCGTGAATTATATTTTTGTTTGCATTTGTTAGAAGTATTCCATTCATTTTCCTCCTTCATGTTTTCTTCTATTTCAAGCTAATTGCTGAGATTTAGAAATCTAATAACCAATGTATACAGGTGTCTGATATACCCAATGTCGTAATTATTGTTCCTGCACATTTCAACAGTTTCAGTATTTTATATTCGGTTTCTAATTTTATTTTGGAAATTATTCTGCGATTTCTTTGAATATTAAGCAGATTTATGAAGCATGCTAGATATTACACCATTAGAATTTACCACTGCTGTTTTATTGTATCACTATATGAGATTTGCCAATGTTCAGTATGTCACCAGATTCATGGAGCGTTTCATGCAAGAAAGAAAATGCTATGGGATGCAGCGCACGAATTTACTCGAGCTCTATTCATTTTGCACTACTTTGCTCGTAACTATAAGAAAACAAAACAGAGACAGGTGAAACTCCATAAATAAACAACTCTATGTCTACAATAGTGGTCTCTTTCTTACATGAAACCTTCCTCGTATCTCTCACTTCCATTATATCGGTTTATGCTAGCATCTCTGCCGTACAAAGAAAGAATCAAGTAAGTTGAGTTACTTGAAAAGTTATTGTTTTGAACATTTGCAACTCTTTTTGTTAGGTATATCTGTAGCAATTTAAATAAAAAGTTTTTGACATTTTGTTGTAAAGTTATCAACACATCGATTTCAGTGTCTCCACTTACTAAACATACACATATTAGCAAATCGACTCCGGCAGCCAAAACTTACAAATTTAGAGTTACTCGATTCTTACTTTGCATGGCAGATCTATAGATTACTTGAGCTTACGTTTTATGTGTTTGGTTTTATTTCTAACAAACTTAGTCGAAAAATAAAAATCGGAGGAATTTAATAAGATCTACAGTTTAATAACATCTTGAGTTTTTTACGTTATGTCAAAAGGACAACAAGAAAGAGTTCTCAAAATATTTCTATTGTGTGTTGAAAAAATTGTGATCCACGATCAGCGTTAATGCAATCGTATAAAAACTAACTGCATTTGCAATTATATATAGGTCTACTATTTCACTTTGGTGTTGCAGTTTTCCATCATCATGTATTGAGTTTCGCTATTTTTAAATGTCTATGCGTTCAATCAAGTCAAAAGTTCTAAAAATATTCTTATAGCAGATACTATAGTTGCAAGCGACGCAACGTATGAAAATTTGTCGATGCTAGCCAAAATTATCTCTGATATTGCTATACATGTTATCAATAATAGTTGGTAATAAATTCGACAAGGTCAGTAATAAAATGACAACATTAATCAATGAAAGATTTTAAAATTTTTAGTGTGACCTAAAAAATCGCATTAACTGAACAATATTAATTTTGTCATTTGAAAATGCTCTTAAAAGATAACGTTTTTTCTGTAAAGCATATCGAATAAAGGGAGCTGCAAGCAGGTACCACAAGTAGGTGTATTAAATAATGCTCGTACTTGTAACAATGGTGACAGGCGGCCCATAACGTAAATATCGTATTAGGTTTATTGCAATAATAAATTAACCATAAGAGAATTAAATGTCTGAATGTTGTACCTCTTCCAATTTAAATTTAAAAGAGCAATATGCATCTGCCAAGGCCAAAAGTTCATAACAAATAAATAATTAGATGGCTATTAACTTTAAGATTGTATCTTCATAATTTCGGTACATTTCCTATTTATATAATTGTATATACCCGTTTTAGAACCAAACGAATTATAAATTACAAATATTATTTATATTTATCTAATAAAAACGTTACGGAAATAAAGCTGTGAACTATCTTCAGGAATAAATTATTTATTGAATTTATTAAAGAGTACCTTTGATAAAAGTTCTAATGGGGATAATTACTTTTACTTGGGAATACGTGTTCGGCCTTGCAGCATATACAATCCGATCATAAAACAAAAAGATCAATCAATCAATTTATTAGTTTCATTAACATTTATGATATTCCTTGAAACTGGAGTTTAATCTTAATAAACCGAAGCTTTCAAAGAATTTTAGGTTGCCCATTAATTTTTATTCCACGTTCCCAAGAGTCCATTGTTATATTTAGATAATTGCACGGTCACTATCAGGTAACAATTGTAACATAAAATAAAGAAAATTGTTTTTTATAAATCAAGGTTTAACAACAATGTGCAATAAAAAGGGATTAAAAATATACATTAAACGGGAGAAGAAGCTTATGTTTTATTTAAATATTATTGTTTTCAAAATGACAAGTGACATAGTCACATAGTGGTTCTTCATAATAAATACGTACCTTCCTTCCTTAACTATGTAGATTAGAATATATATTTCGGACTATATTTTCGAAACGCTAAGGTAATCCTTTTATGACGAGCAGTGCACGTGTTAAATGAAATACTAATACAGGGTGTAACTGAAATAGCTAGAAACCTCGTAATGAGGGGGGGGAGCTAGCTGTAATGATTTAGGGCATATTTTCCCTGACATGAGGCCGCTTTCTGCTAGTTTTCGAAAAGATCGCATTTTAAATTTTAAGTATGCCCATTGTACTAACAATAGATTAAAGATACTAAACAAGCAAAATAAATTTTCTAAAAATTTTTTAAAATATAATGTAATTTCCTAAAAGTAAGCCCTCTTACGTCGGGCTTCCTCTGAGTGTAACGAACTTTGTAAGAATCCGGCTGACCTAACCGTAAATTAAAGATACTAAACAAGCAAAACAAATTTTCTAAAAAATTTTTAAAATACAATGTAATTTCCTAAAAGTAAGCCCTCTTACGTCGGGCTTACTCTGAGTGTAACGAACTTTGTAAGAATCCGGCTGACCTAACCGTGAATACTCGCCACCTTTCCTATCAAGTAAAGTACGCCCATTGTACACACATTCCATAAACAATACGAAACAAACAAAATAGTTTTTTTAAATTTTTTACAAAATTTTAAAGTTTAAATTATGCAATTTTTTAAAACTAAAAATAAGTTTACTAAATCTGTATAAAAGTTAACCTGGCACAGATCCTTTTAGAGAAAATGCGAGGACTGGGGCAACTAATATTTTTGAGGACCTTTAAGATTAAACATTTAGTGTTTATTATTTATTTACTTAAGCACATTAATAAAATATATTAATGCTAGTATATATCAATATACATGAATAGGGCTTTATATATTTCACTGCTCTGAAAAAAACAATTTTATACGTTTTGATTTGATATAGTAAATAATAAAAATATTTTGTGATTTTGTTTATCATTCTGGGGATTTCCACTTCAATTTAGTTTTCAAAACAGAAGTATGTTTTCTTCCTGCGGAGCAGTGTCGTGCGGTGAGAATTTAGGCTAGGGAAGCAACCACGATTTTAATTTTAATATACCTAGGTACAGGCGCGGATTTACGGCGGGATGGGGGAAATTCCCCCAAATTTAGAAATAATTATACTGTAACCTTTTTTTTACTTGCGGTAAAGAAAGGTTACGCACTGGCGTGCGGCAGCTTTTCATCGGTGAGCGGGATACGTGGGTCCACTGAGTATGAAGCAAAAAAAGGGCGCCATCCAGCTTTTAAATACGCAAGAAAACTTAAACAGTATAGGAAAGCGGGAGAACCTATTTCTCTTGGTAAGTATTATTTTTAAACAACTATTACAAAACAATAATATTCAAAAGGAAATTATTAATAATTAAATGTAAACTCAGGGAGTCTACATTTAAATATATACGACGAAAATCCATCAATATAAAAATTATAAAGAAAGAAAATAGTAATTTTCAAAACCCACAAAATATTTAAAATAAACACATCTAAAGGTGAGTTCATACGAGGACGATTTCAGTAAAAGAACAAAATACGGAAAAATAAATGTTACAATACATAGAATAGAAACAAATAATGTTTGTTTAATTATTATTTATTAAAACAATTATTTTTCCAAAGATTTCCCCCTCAAAATAATTCTCTGGATCCGCCCCTGCTAGGTACAATACAAAAATAGTGTTATAATTATTAAGCTTAAAAGTTTTTCAAAGAAGAACTTTTACACTTTATACTTATGGAATTCGTTGACTATTATTCTTTATTTTAAAAAACTACGTATTTATACTGCAACTCGATTTTCCGGTCTTTCTTAGAAAAATACCGATGCAGGTTTGAATCTTTGTTGTTAAATTTGAAAGTTCTGGTTTTGATCTGCCTTTCTTAATAATTTGTAATTTCTCTCCAAACTATATGCAGAAAATTCTTTATTAATAATTTACACTACAACTACACTACTACTACAAAAAAATTGTCACAATTCAGATGTATCGAAAGTACTCGAACCTTCCACCGAAGCAGCTGAATTTGCAGTCGTGACGATAATGCAATTTTAAATTTGCATATAGAGCAAACTAAATAGAATTATTTGTCTTTAAACAAATCAACTTATATAAATTGAAATAATAAAATGTGACAAAATACAGTCTCATTCGCAGATTTACATTACTTAAGTAACATTAAATTTAACAAACACCAAGTTGAACAAATAACCAAATTATAATAAATAAATATTTATATAAAGAATTTATATAATTTATATACAGAATAACGGCCAAACAATGCTAACAGCATCGTCTGTATCACCACGCCCGCTGATCCACGCCAAGGCTAGGAGAAGAGCAGTTATAAGCAACGAAATCAGTGCTTATATGCAGTGTATGTAGCACATCGGTATTACCTTTCCGTGCAAGTTTAATGAGCCTTATACTTTTTGCTGTACGGAATTGATATTGAGCTTTAAGTTGATTAAATATTACAAATTTAAATAAACGATAACCATAATTTTATAAAAATATTTTTGTTAGCATTGGTTTTTATTTTTAATAAATTCTCAAGGGAAGCATTGCTTCCATGGACCGCACGCCACTGCTGCGGAGACACCTGTTATCAACTTAGGCAATAAAGAAACTCCTAAAAACAGTACTGCTGTGTCGGTGCCATCTTTTAAAGATAGAACAGCAAAGAAAACTTTTGAAATTTCACAAACTCCACCTAGTGAAAATTGCCGTCTTACTATGAAGGTTCGCTGTAATGACGATGATTTGGCTTGTCCTGGGTGTTGTCAAAGTTACCAAAAGTAACGCTAAAAAAGAAAAATAAAAGAAGAGGAGCAACTGCAATCAAACTAAAATTTCAGATTCACTGGTTAACGAGAAAGACGATGCTGAATGTCTTTATTATGGACATTTTAATTCCAACTGTGATGAAGGCTGTTAGCAGTGCAAAAATTGGGTCCGCAACTCAAGCTGTCCTAATTTATGAATTAGGTGGTTCATATGAATAAATTTTTTCCGATGCCCGTTTCTGCCCATTCCATGGGACAGAACAGTGTAAAAGACATATAATTTTCAAACAAGATTTACATGTACCTCATTACTTTTTTTTCACTTCAAATTGTACAATAGAGAACAAAGTTTCCGTTGCCATTAAATTTTTCCTGCTCGCCCTAACTTCTGTCTTAAAGGCCCAGTTACACAGTACCAGTAATTCGTACGAGTTCATGAAATCGAGTAATAAAATATAATGCAAACACTTATTTTAGTACTAAAAACCAGTGTATGTTCCAGTACAGTACACTAGACAAGTATAGTAAATAAAAAACGATCCTATTTACTCGGCCGAGCAGCTACCCCCACTCTCACTTCCTTGAGTACTAAACCCGTGTAAACAGAGTAATAACAGAGAGTGTACATTTTATTGTTCATAAAATCAATAAAAATGTTCTCATGTAAACGCAGGAAAACGCTTGCGTTTAGTACTCAGTTTTAGTTACTTGGACGATTTAATTGAATGTCGTGTAAATTATAGTATTCTGAAAAACTCTTACTTTTAGTACTCGGTTTTAGGAACTCGTACGAGTTACTGGTACTGTGTAACTGAGCCTTTATAGTAGTTTTAAACTTGATACCCCATCCCGCATCGCCTTTCCCTATATTTTTGTCTAACATATTAAGTTACCAAATTACCCAGGGCAGCTGCCCCTCTTGCCCTTGCCCCCCTCTGATAGACTCTGAGCTGGTATATATATATCTTAATTCTTCAATATTTCTGAAACTATGTCAAATATTTAAATTTTGTGTCCATTGTTTCTCGAAAAATGTTGGGCAGCGGGGTGGCCAACTTTTTTGAAAATGTATTGATATCACTTTTTTGATCACCCTATTATCTGCTATATATACAGGGTGTAACTAATATAACTAGAAATCCCGTAATGGAGGTAGTTGTAATGATTGAGATTATTTAATGTGATTTTTTTTTTCTAAAATTTTTTAAAACTCTTGCGTATGGCTTACTGAGTGTAGCGACCCTTATAAGGGTCCGGCTGACCTAACGGTGAAGATACTCGCCACCTTTACTCTCTCAGGGGTTATTTTTTAGAGTAGACATCTACTGAACGAAGCCATTTCAGTCTGACATTCCCTAAGAAATAGATTTCTCGGTTCCAATATCGTACCTCCGTAATTATCCGTAATAAATAAAAAACATAATGCTTCAAAACATTATTCAAATATTGATATAGTCTTAAACTTTATTACGTTGTTTTTTTTAATATATATTTGTTTACAGATTGTAGCAGTAATTCGTAGTTTAGTTCGCTCTGTGTATAATATAAAATATGACAGAAGTTCACATCTTCAGACATGTTTATTTCAACGAACTACTAACAAAAGGAGTAAAGAAAATTCATATAGAGTATAACAAACTATTTTTGAATTTTTGTGTTTTAAATTTTAAGCGTAGGTATTTTTCGAATGAAAAAAAGAACTACAACAATATGGTTATGTAAAGTAGCAGCTCATGAAATAAGCATCTCATAGTGTTCAAATCAATTTTTGTCATTAATGGTTTCAAATGCCGTATATATCTAAAGCGAGCCAAAATTTCTTGGATCAAAACATGAACCTTGTTAAAATGTATCTACATTTTTCTGGTTCAAAAATAGAACATGGCAGTGTCTAATTGGTTTAAATGTACATAACTACTTATAACGATCATCCAGAATGCGAACAGCGATTTAATCGATTAAACTTCTTACTTTTAAATCCCGAAAAATAAGTAGGAGCAGGTAGAAAAATACGAATTTTATGGACGGATATTATTTATTATCATACTAATATATGACGAAGAACATTTAAAAAGTCATATTAAGATCAGAGGTTACAACAACAAAAATTGATACATTCAACAAAGAAGATGAACATGTTAGAAATAGATTATTCTCAAACGACCCCTTCAAACAATCGCCTAAGTAAACTACGTCTCTTCAAATAAATCTAGATGTTCAGCGGCGGGTTACCATGTCTACACTCAGGTAATTTGTAATAGGAAGATAACATTTGAGAGATACAAACTGAATTTCCATTGCAAATATTTATAAGACCACAATTAAGAATTGTGCAAGTGAAGTTATAATTATCCAATCTCGTAGGAAAAGGAGGAATATTGTGAAAATCCAATTAATCTTGACAGTTTCATGGAATTCTTTATTCACTTTGAAGATTATAGTGAGAAAACATCAGAATATATAGAAAACGACTGGTCTAGTTTTCTCTAATCTTACCAACACAACATCGATGGAATCGATGGAATGGGTTTCATGCCAATAGCAATAACGTCAAAACTATTTGAACTACTCTACAATTAATTAAAATTGATATGAAAGACCTCTATGTCAGTAATTTATCCAATGCAGACGTAGAAGAAAGGGAGTAGATATCAGGGCCGTGTGGTTTAGATTTTACCGATTACGATCTTTTTGATTGGAATAATAACACCAAAGGTCAATTTAAAGTTTATCGAAATAAAGAAGTATCCATAGTTTTTTTTTTAGAATTTAAGAAGATACGATAAGCTTTTTAATATGTTGTTTCGAAAATGAGATATAAGATAGTTGGATCAATAACCATCGTTAGAAAATAGTTTACGTACAGAAAATGTTCAACAATATTCTTTTGTTATACCAAGGAATTATGTCTTCCAAGAATTCCTGGAATAAAGTATTTTCTTTGAAACGTAATCAGATGTTACCAACGTTACAGTTCTAGAAGTTCTGAAAACCTTATTGGCAAAATATTTCCTGAATAGAATATACTATCTAGATTTTTTAGAATTATAAGTGGAGTGAATGGGTCCATCGTAATATAAACTTATGCATTTCCTTTTGAAAAATGTTTTTCAAGCTATCTTGTAATAGCAAAATAATTGCAATTATTATTCATTTCTGAAAAGTTATATAAAAAATAAATCTCGTTGTAACGGTTAGTCATCAAGTTTTTCGTTGACAATTTTGATATCCAATAAAGATGTAAGTGTTATGATCGAAGTCCTCAGAAGGAATAATCACCTTCTAAATAAAAGCATTCAACAATAAAGAAGTTACTACGCGTGTGTTTTCCTAATTTTTAATAGCATTAAAGATTCTTCATTAGATTGACGTGGCAAGAACTTTCCAACGAAACAATTTTATAGTCGCTTAAAAGATTTTCTCAAAGTTATTCCACTTGAAACGAATTTCTAAATGTATATACAATCTGGAGAAACGTCAAGTGTAGTTGAATAATCTTATTTGCCAATTAACCGGTAGAGGAAAAGCAGAAAGACTTGGCAACGCGATCATCGTCATGCCAACGACAGTCTCGGCCATGACCAGAGCTATCGGCGGTACGCATCTGCAATCAATAGGTAGCGAGTGACGCACATGAGGGGCCTCCACCCCCTCATGAAGGCCACGTGGGGGCGCACGTGTTCCCCAATACAATTCACACAGCTGGAGATGCAAAACGATCATTTCAATTGCTAGAGTTACCATAATGATTTCTTTATCTAACTTTGTGGTTTCTACCGGAAACACAAAAACCCATTCCCAACATCCTTAGCATAACTTCTTTTTCGCAATAAAAGCGTATACAGATTTTTAACTACCATACGTGATATTCCTCGATGTAATGCGAAACCGTTTCCAATATGAAGTTAACTAAACTTTTATTGACCTAATAGGTTCTGCCCAGGGTAAATAAATTACTGATCAGAATGAAATAATTACTACCACTTCTACCTTTAATATTTAATATCGTTCAATCAAAAATAATCAACTACAATCTGAAATAAAAAAAGAATTAAAAACATTTCCTCCCGTGTGCACCATCTTTATTATTTAACTAGGTAGGAACAAAAACTGAAAACTATGAAAAATAAGGAAAGGAATCTCATCATTTTGAATGATGAATTTTTGTTTCTCTGTATTTCTAAATATTAATAAGAACTAAAAAATATTTTTCTCTTCTACAACAAAAAAATCTAAATTCGGCAAAGGTCATAAAGGGGTATTTTAACTTCACTATTGTAACTGAATATTAGAGTACCTTCAATAGCAGCCGACAGTTAATTAAAGTTTGAACCAACTTCCTACTGTGCAATAAATACCCTGCAAGTTCTAAACTTAATAGTCGCATAGTATACTCGTATAAATGCACTATGTCTATGAATAAATTTGATAACTTGCTAGTGAATAATCTTTTATAAAACAGCTAAAACAGCGTACTTACGATTTTGTTTTAATCTTTCACCTATTCTAAAACTATTTTGATTATAGAGGGTATTCTTAATGAGCGTGACAGGCAAAGGATTTGATTATTTACATGGAACACCCTGCATATCTTCTTCTTATATAATAATTACATTCCAGGCATTAATTAAAAAACAGCACATTAAGTAGATCTAAATTTTATTATTAATAAAACTATTTTCTGGAAATCTTTGACATCTGACAATTCGCTGCGTGATTTCGTTAATGGAGGTAAACAAATTAAAAACTTTACATGAATTTATCTTTAACATTTACCCGTCAAGTTAAGCCACATTTAAGGTAATTCCATCTCAAGTGATCCAATTTTTCTGAGGTTTTGTACATGATCCTCGTTGATTTTATTCAAATTTTGCACAACTGTTATACTCCTAAAGATAAGTAAAAATCGAAAATATTGCGGTACGCCCTTCTAAAGTATACAAAAATGACTTGGACTTTGGCTATGTTGGCGTTTACGTTTTCCTTTATAACTTTGGATATAAATAAGGTAAAGCAATGAAACAAAAACTGTTTTAAAGTCGCATGGGATACTTTACGCTGAAAAAGTCTATTTCGGCTCTTAAAGTTTTTGACATAGAATTGAAAAAACATATGATTAAAATTTTTTAAAAACATTAGACATAAATATGTGTGCCAAATTCCAACTTGGGATCAAAAGTAATCAATTTTTTAAACATTTTCAGGATGTGGTACTATTGGTTTCATAATAATGATCTAGGACAGCAAGGCTAACATGATACTATTTTTTATTATTTTATCCTGTGCATTTACACTGCAAAAAAAGAATACGTTAGCATCATATTAGTCTTGCTGTCTTAGATCATTATGAAATCAATAGTACGTCTGTGTGCACATGCTGTTCCTTTATTAATTGACCAATCATTACTGGTTCCAAAATATTTCTACTTTTCCGGGCTTCCCCTATCTATCTCACATTTATCATATTACCTCGTTGGGGGCTCCAATAATCGTTTTTTTCCGGATCTACTCTATCTACAGGTTTTCCTATTTGCCAGATTGCCTTGGGATCTTTAACAAAAAGATAGAGGAGGTCAAGATGGCCAAAAAATGCTCAGTGACCTTTTGACCCCGGGGGGGGGTAAATCGGAGGTAGGGTAAATTCAAAGTGTGGTGATGGGTAAGTTGGCAAGGGGGTGGGGGTAATTCATAAAACAAAACTGTAATTTTCCCAATTTTAAAAAGAATATTTATGTTAAAATGTTGAACATTGTATTGAACATGTATTATTGAGTTAAAATAATTTAAATAATAATAATTCCCAGATTGAGATCAAAAGACCAAAAACCAAGAAAAATCGGATAAAACCGATTATAGTAGCCGCCAACGAGGTAACATCGAAAATGTGACATAGATAGGGGAGCTCCAAAAATAAAGAAATTTTTGGAACAAGTTTGAAATCAATCGGTCAATTAATGAAGGAGCATGTGCACACAGATATATCCCACGTTGAGATTTGGCACACATATTTAAAAGGTATGTCTAGTTTTTCAAAATTCTTAATCATTTTTTTTAAATTGAAGGGCAAAGATTTCAGGGGCCGCAATAAAAGACTTTTTGAAATTAAAGTATGCCACGAGATCCATCATTTTAAAGCCCAAAAGTTGCACTTTAAAAAAGTTTTGTCTTGTTTTATTTCTATCAAAAGTTATAAAAGAAAATGTAAATGGCAACACGGTCAAAATCCCTCGTTTTTGTATATTTTAGAAGGGTGTAACTCAAAAACCTTTTGTCTAAAAATTATAATATTTTAGATTTTTACTTATCTTTAGAAATATAGCAGTTGTGCCAAATTTGAGAAAAATCATAGAAGGTGGTGAGTTACACATCATTGCATCACTTGACATGGAATTACTCTTTAATATTTATACAGGGTGACCAAAATCGCGAGTAATCTCTTTTCAATTTATGTAAAATGTAAATGTAAAAAACCAGAGAATCCGGTGTTTACTATTATCTTAATCATTAATAGCACACTACCGAATTTAACGATTTTTTATTAAAAAACAATTGAATTGTCTAAACAATAAGGCTTATATTCGCATAATAGCTACGGTTGTAATCAACATCCGAGAAGAAATCATACAGGATCAAACTATACAGGTCGTGTCTTTTAAAAAATCGACCCGTTTCTAGTCGCGCTTTTACGGACAACCCTGTATATATTAAAAATAGTCCAGAATGCATGAAAGATTAAAATAAAAAATTAAATCGTAAGAAAAAATAACTATTATCAATAGAAGGCAAATAAACCATACAGTATTTATTAATAATTTAGGACTGTATTTAGCAACTACGAGAGATCGAGTGATAAGTAATAAATAATTAAATTTTTGATTTGTAATATTTTTGAATTGCTGAACGTCATCTACTTAAATTTAGGTATGAGATTAGACATATATCAAAATTTGATGATAGATAAAAATTTAATACAACAAACAAAAATGCCATCTTAAATTACTTGTTTACAATATTATGTAATGTTATTCTGCTACTTTTAGAAAAACTGTAGATTCTAAATACAGTAATATATTACCTAACTACAAGAAGCTTTCTGCGTTTCGACCTTTTCAATCCCAGGGTGGGATTGTTACGCAATTATGGACAAGAGACTGATATTGACATATTTTACTTTTGGTGTAAGTACCATTTTCAAAATAAATAAGAAATAAATATACGTTTCCATATATAATTCCATAAAACTTACAATAGTTCTTTATAAAAATGTTTAAACCTCCATGAGACTCGGCAGCGAAACACTTCAAGTAGTTTTCAAAGCTCAGAATGAACGCTAATAACAAGCCTAATAGTATGGAATCAAGATAACAACATCAGTGTAACTTATTATTGCATTAACAAAAACAATGTTCTTTCTTTTCACTTGCAATACCAGGTTCATTTTAATCAAAAGAAGATTGAATATTGAAGAATATAGATGAATATTGAAAAATCGAAGAATAGCCTGATTACAGCCACGAATTTTATTTTTTTAGATCTTGAACGCGATTAGTTTTTTATATGCTATTCAATTCGAATGCGTGAAATAAAAATTAATCTTTAACGCAGGAAAAACCAAATTTGAGCTGAGTATGAATGTTGATCTTCACGAAGATGGATGATAGGTATCTTTCGGAAATTTCTTCTTCATGAATCTGATTTCATTAAATATTCAATATATTTTCGTTTCTACACCTACAATTCTATAACAGATACCTATTTCGATTTAGAATCCTAAAATCTTAAAACTTAGAAAACTCAAAACAATTGTCAAACTTGCATAGACTTTTTTAAGGTCAAATAAACAAAGTCTGCAATTAACAGATTATCAGTTTTTAAAAATTATCGATATCTACATCTGTTCCCATAGTCCTCCAAGGTCCATTAGACAATAATGAGAACTAAAAGTTAATCATTTAAGAACATTAACTAATGCATTTGAAAATATTTTTGATAATGGAACGCTTCAACACCTTCAGTGAAAGACATTACTGTTTTAGGCGTACAATTATATATACATATACATGTTTCATTCCACCCAAATACATATATCTACCAGTGGCGTAACCATGTAATCCCTCAACTTTGAAACTCTGATATCGATACTTCATGTAGCATAGGAAATTGTGGGCAGATAATCTTTGAACAATTCACAACTCACACTATCATATTTAAAAGCCTATAACACGAATTTACACACCCACAACTGTTACTGCAATATAATTAGGGTAATATTATTGAAGAATTCATACATATTCTGTATAACCGCCCTTTTTAATTTAGTCAACTTCTAACATTCAACACCTCAATTAGTTAAAACACTCTCAGAGTTGCTCTATGCGTTGTTTGGTTTGTCTACAAAAAATAAAAGTTGATTCGGACGATTTTTTCAAATTCTTTCGTTTGAAGGAGGGCGAAAATAGGCCTTAGGGACCCTCCTCCTTTGGCATATAAAGTCAAATCTCGGTTTTAAGAAAAATGCAGTGCCGTAGCTAGAGTATTGAGTTGCTAGTGTATTCCAATAGGAGGAAAAGTTTTGATTCTACTGTACTATTTCACCTACCATCAAAATGTACAGTAGGATTATTGATTTTTGAATATTTAAAAATACGTCAATTTTTCTGGGATATTGATTCACGTTAATGAAAATATGTCAACATATATTTGAACTAGAAAGCTCATCTTGGGTTCATCTTAAAGCTCCTTTTAAGGACTGTCTTATAATATATCATGACTACATTTACAAAAAGATATTTTATATTTCTTTTCTCAATAATTCAATTCAATCAATAACACAATTTTTGAAAATTTTTAGAAAAATATATATTAAAGAAAGACCTTTTGTAAGCATCTGTGCAAAATTTCAGAATGGGACAATCATAGGATCATAGCCAACAAATTTTTTTTTCAAGATTACATTGAAATTCTGAGATTGTATCGTAATTAAGGCCACTTATTTGACCTAATTCAATTACTTTAATTGATATTGAAAAATATAAGGTAAGAATATGTCAACAGATCTCATCCTACTTTCTATAAGTATAATAGGATATAAAACACTTTCATAATTAACAATTACAGTTAAGCGTAATGTTGAGAAAATTTTAAAAGGTTTACAAGTCGACCGATGTACGATGTAACCAGTGGTAAAAGATGTTGAGGAATTTGTGAAAGATGTTTGACAGTTACTAGTAAAGCTAAAAAACTCATAACTTTATGGCCAAGATGAAGACGTCATTCTATATATTGATGAAAGATACTCCGAAGGAACCGGAAACACTTGTATCATGTGCCTTTGCGGAGAACTACAGCTGTGTTTTGCAAGACGAAGTATAGTCTTATCATATAGGACGAGTAGACAAGCAACAATCCACTCCTGTTTTATATTCTTCAGGAAAATGGACAAGTCAATCACATAAATGTAGTCTTCATTTCAGAATGTTTATGAGCAACACAAACACTGTTGCTGTATACACTTTCATGAAGAAGCTAATTCCAATTCTAAAATCTAAGATTGCAGTTTTAAGAAAAATCATTTCTGATGATGGGAGTGCCGCAGTATATAAAAGTGCCTGTGATGGGCTTGACCCATAAAAACTGGCTACAAAAGTAAGCTCGCAGCGTAATAATCACAGCCAGTAATTTGTTTCGCTTTGCAAAACAAAACATTTTGGGAATCAACTTTGAGTAGTATTCAACAACTGAAGGCTATAAAAATAGTAAGTTTGAACTGACTGTTCGTTTCCAGGATGCTGAACTAATCACAAGGACGCAGATATTCCATAGTTATGTTCCTAGGTCAGACAGGGAACTGGAAGCTAACTTGTTTTAAGCGACATCATTAGGGGAAGAAAGGAAGAAATACATATAGTTTCTGAAACTGTTTTCCCCCAGGGATCTTGGGAGTCAACGATCAGTTTTTCGAGCGAGTTTTCAAAAATCATTACCAGGGAAATCGCATGTCCAAAAAACTTGAAACTCAGCAGTTTTAATAGGCTCGATGGGTATATTTCATATATAAAAAGGCTCGGTAATCTCAAATACAAAGGTTGAAAATTAATTGTTCACTGGTTGATTTGGCATGGAATGACCCTGTAGACGTTTATTGGGTTAAAATGCGAACGAACTTAAGCACCGGGGTGCGGGTTGTTATTAATTGCTTCTATCCCACTACCACATTTATGAACGCTTTTTCATTCCTATATCAAACCCATGCGTTTCCAGTCTGTATAGTATAATATACACCGGAGATCGAGGTGAAAAAACCATTCAAAAACCAAGTCCCGCCACATCTGAGGTTGGATACATCGGGCAGTGAACTCCCACGTAGTGGGAGTAGTCTTAATACTGGACGAGTGGTTCGTCCCTTGGGACTGACCACGACGGGTGAGTACGTTTATAGCTCCGGTACTAGCCTGGAGAGCTAGCAGAGGGTGGATAGGCAACCTCATTCTGACCAGTGCGTAACTGGTAGCATTTGCTTTGTAAATGCGGGCTGATTGGGCGTATCTCATTTACGTGCCCACGTAAATAAATTGTTCAGAAATCTATATAGTATAATACACATTTAATTGTTATTAAGATTCATTTCAATAGCGTTCGTAATATAAAACATTCAACATGCAATAAAATGTAAAATAAAATTAAGAATAATAAAAATTATCACATCGATTTAACATTACATCAAAGGTTATCGCGTGTCTTTAACTAACATAAGACAAAGTAAATTCCTTGAATTCTTTAAAAACACTTTTTAAATCATTTTGGCGCTCGTGTTTTATGCGAAATATAGGGAGATAGTAAATTATCACTAATAGATCTACTATTTCTATGTCCCAAGTAAAGAAGCATTGACATAAAAAATATTTTTGAAGAATACATCAAAGGTTCAATATTTAAAAAATTAATTAAGTTGCAGGATTTTTCTTAATGGAATACTCTATATTTTGCGATTATGACTTCTCATTTAATGCCCATTATATACAAATTAAATTTTCAAAACAAATATATGGCTAATTTTGTGGAACGTAACCGTAGAAAATCAAAGAAATGATTATGGGAATACACAATTTGAAATAATTTTTTCTGTGAATTTCCTCAAATGTTTTTTATTTTCCCATAACCTTTAATATAATGCACTAAGGTATGTATTACGTCTTTATACACAAGATTACTTTTTACAAGCTATTAACGTAAAATATTGTGTAAATTTACAAAAATCTTAGTAATAAATGGCACTTGCCTCTCCAAAACTTGGTAAGTGCTAAATCTAATAAAAATGTATTTTGGTGCTTTTAGGTTGTAAATGCCATGGTTTACACTATGAAACCGCCAAGTGCGCCTATGCAATACCACAATAGTTAAACGATTGTGACACTTTAATTAAGTGCCAAGTGCTAATAAACCGTAAACCAAACTTGTGTTTCTCCAGCTCGACAATTTTTCTATTCCCGGGACACGAGACATTTTTTTAAGCCCCGGAAATTCCCGGGTAGTAATATTACATAGAAACCTACACAAATTCAAATGGTACAATATTATTTCTTTTTTCTCTCTTTTATCGCAAAACTTTCCTGTTTAGTGTTCAGCGCAGTAAGTATTATTTCAAAAATAATTTTGAAGTTCAAAATAAAGTTTTAAATACATTCGTTCCTATAAACAACGTGTGACTTCCTGGAAGAAGTACCTGCTATTGCATCCGCAACTTTTATTATTTCTAGTTTTTTGAGTGGGCATAAATATCTGCCAACGTAATAATCAGCTTTTTAATTTTAAGGCTTTTAAGTTTTCTACTATTTCGTATACATCTGAATTATTCCTGAGTTTTTTTAAGCAATCGGTAATTTTAGGTCAAATGAAACAAATTCAGAAACACACTTAAACAATTGTAAAAGCACACTGCCGTCTTAATGAGAAGTTTGTAATACAGTGTAATTAAATCTATGAAAAAGAATAGATCATTTGCAAAAACTATCAAAACTTTGTTGGACCGAACCTGAAAATTACTACCTCTTAACGTTATCAAGACCATTATTTAATATGGGCGCTTAAATACATAAAAGCATTCTGTTTATAAATAAAATAGAAAATTTTGGATGGAGACTCTTTTGAATATAATTGAATAGAAAGTACAAGTTTACATAATGAATGAGGGTGACGCATCTAATGGTTGTCCACTAGTTTCTTTAAAAAAAGGGATAAGAAAACCACTTGTGTTAGGGGATCTTCTTTAGAACTGCCTTTTTAATTAAAAATTTGCTAAAGAAATTCAATCATTAAACTTAAGAATAAAAAAATATATATTAAGTTTACTTCCCTTTATACAAATCGGATAATTTGGTATATAATCAAACAAACAATAATTTCAAGAGCTCTAAAAATAAATCTAATTTGAATTTTTGTTTGACACTTTTTCAAATGCACTTGTTCAATGCAGGATTTAAAACATTTTCCCTTTAACCAAAAAAAAAACATTTTAAGTATTAACTTCATCTTCGATTCGTGCCTCTGAAATTGTTTCTTTAAATTATTCTCTTTTTAGCAACTAGTATTAAAAATTTTGTATTTGTTCAAATTGTGCTTCTGCTTGTGAATACGTTTCCTGTATTGCATTTAATTGGCAATAAATACCTCTTAATATTCCAAATAATGTACATTTAAGCTGAAGAAATAAAATTCACCATAAATTTGCTTATTTAGTATCTTTGAGTAATTATTAATGTAATTCAAGTAGCGAATTATGTTGCGTTTGTATTGAATTTTGATTCATTAATACTTTTTACGAAATACTTTTCAGATAATAACTCCGATTTTTCGCTATAGTCTTGGTGTAAAATAATTAAGAACGCAAATATCTTTAACTCCCTATAGAAAACGTCTATATACGATTTTTACAGAAGTTTGCATTTGCTCACATTTAAACGCAGTAAAGTTGAAAGAATGATTTTGTTCGGGTTATTAAACTAGTCAATAGAGAACGACTTCTGGGTTTGGAACGTTGTGATATTGAGAACAACAGAAGAACTAAACTATTTGCCTGAAACTGTATGGAACTTCTTCGGGAGAAAATTGAAATCATATTTCCATATAGCAACAACACAAAGAGCGAAATAAATGAGATACAAAATGAAGAAACAGAGAGTAGGAGGAATCATGCTCGAGGTGGAACCCTTCGCAAAACATCGAATTCTTCTATTGTTCTCAATGTGACCCAGTCCAAACCCGAAAGTCGTTCTTTGCCTACATTCTCGTAGCTTCTCATAACTTTCCGGAAATATATTCTGCGATTTTCGCAAACATTCGCCATACCATGGCATAAATATGTTTTCATAGGCGAAATTGATTGCAATATTCACAATGCACTAGATACGTTTAAGCTTTTAAGATCGAAAAACAACGAAATTTAAAAAACATGTACTATTATAAAAAAGAAATGTTATTTTGTTTTGTATATTTGAGTGTACACTCCTACCATACGAATGGATATCCGGAAACTGTAGGAAAATTAGCTTGCACATATTATTTTTCCAAAAACACGAGTTTTAAAATTAATATATTGAGTTAATTTTAGATATTTTTAGCAATGTTTTTAACCTTTGGACAGTTCTAAATATAAGAGCCGTGAAAATTTTAAATTTATCCTGTTTACATCTGTCAAGATCAGGGATGGCGGAAGAGGTTTGCAGAAATTAAACATCTAGCCCCTAGGTTAGAATAATGCTTTAAAGCAGCCTAACGATGACCAAATACTTTTAAAAGAACAAATGCTATTTTCAAATGTAACTACATGTTATCCGACGAAACGATCTGCTTTAAGCCTTGTATGTTTATTTTTAGTAGACTTCTGTTAACATTGAGCAACGGGGTAAAACCTCAAATGAAATTATGAAGATTGCAATCGGTATGTTTCTATTTTACGAATTGTATTACTTTGAAAAATTCTCATAATATAAAATTTGTATAAACCTAGCATATCGAACTCAGAATCATACTATAAATGTTATCAATAAATAATTGTAAATTTTAGAGTAATTTAGATGGCAAGAAATGAATGTTAAGTTTAGAAACAAGGCAGATAAATTATAAAAAATGGAACAGAACAGAGAAAAATGCGGTAAAGAACTATAGATGTATGCTTCAAGTATGGTTAGCAAATTCATGGCAAGACATTTAAAGGCATTGTAAAAATATGAAAAGTTTGGAAAAGCGAATAGATTCCATGGGTGTATGTGTAATGTGTATCTGAAGCCTGTTTGCACCAATTAATAATATAGGATGAACTACTTGATCTTGACTAGATAATTTACTCATTGGGCATTGTAGTGCTTCTAAGGATGTTACCGATTTATACTTTTACTTTGAAAAGCAAATGTGACCTGGAATAAACCTATCTGTAAAAAAATCCATTTTTAGGTTTTTAACGATTCCTATAGAAAAAGTATGCTCTTTCACGTAGACTTACTTCACTAGACTTAGGTCCTAAAATCTTTTATTTGATAAATGTCAATTTTATGCTTAGTAAACATGGTGTCAAACGAAAGTAGCCGATAATAATTATTGTAAGCTGTTTACAGGCGTTTCTCTCAATAAGTGGATTTTGCAAGTTGGTTTGTTTATTCCAGGTCACATATTTAAATTTGTCATTTAGGATTGGTTATGGTTATATACTATTTAAGTTGGAAATGATCTAACTAGTTCCATTGATTGGAAGCAAGCACCGCCTACGCAGTCTTTTGTTTCTGTGAAATGCTGTTACTTTTAATACTTAATACACTTGCTTCCAATAGAACAAGTAGTATCAGACGCGTCAACAATTCTTAGAGTACTAGGTAAAGATTTTAGAGTTAAAATTTAGAGCAGAAAAACATTTTTTTTTCACTCTATTCTATAACAAAAATAATTCTTCACTACTGAAATCTATTTTCTCTTTATATTATTAATTAACTCTATATAGATTGAATATCCAATTTAATAGTATTCTACTTTAAACTAAAATTCACTCTAGTTTTAATTTTCTTAATTGGTAAAAAATTATTGTTAGTGTTAATGTTACTCTAGTTAGAGCACTTAAAACGAATTGGCATCAATATACACTTGACAGTGTATTTCACAAGATAGGTGTGTGCGCAATAACGACACTAACAAAAATGGCTGTCTGCTGTATTTGACTTCGACTAGTTCAACTGTTGAATCTTTGCAATTTCAAAATTTTTACTAAACTTTTTACTAAAATTGGTGAGAATTTCAGAATTTTACAAATAGTACTATAACTTAATGTAGCTGTACAATTTGAAACGCAATGAACAACTAAGCAAAATTTAGAGATAAGAATTATATTGACTAGACCAAAAACATCTGTATCTGTACATAATAATAGTACCTACATTAAGTTCAGATTTGCAAAATTTTGAAATTTCCGCTAATTTTAGTAACTTTTCAAATTGCAAAGTTTTAATAGTTATAACTAGAGACCTGTTAGAGCAAACATGTTCATGTCTTTTTACTGAATGCAAAACTTAAAATAATTTTACATTTTATTGTATTTGACTTCAACTAGTTATAACTGTTGACACTTTGCAATTTCAAAAGTTATTAAAATTGGTGGAATTTCAAAATTTTACAAATCTTTAAATAACTTAATGTAGCTGTACAATTTAAAACGTAATGAACAACTAAGCAACTAAGCAGTACAGATTAGATATTTTACAATAAATGTATTGAACCTAAACACACACTTTTTAGAGTGGTCTAGTGTTGGAATTTTACACTAAATTTTGCACTGTATACCATCCTGTATACTTTTCCATTTTTATATTTCAACCTTCTTGTTTTGTTTTCGCTAATGAAAAGCGGGAAGCATGTTTTCATTTTTCATAATTGTTTCATAATTCAAAATTGTTAATTATACAAAAAATAATTTCTATCAAATTTTCCCACTTTTCAGCAGAAAGGTCAAATTGTGTTCCTAACTAGATTTAATGTTTTTAATGATGGAGATGAGTAATTGCTAAAAAATAAAATTAACATACTTTTAACGTTACATGAAAACAATTTTTTAAAAAGCTATTTTCATGTTCATGTTTGATGATGATTAGTTTTTTTAACAAGCGAGAACCTCAAACCCTAAATGATAATGTAGATATTGCCACAGAGTATGCGTATTGGATCATTCTGTAGAATTACAGGGGAGTTCCAATAAAAGATCAGGTAGCTTTTCGAATTGGAAAATTCGTATTTCTCTTTCTCTACATCCCCCCCTCTATCTCGTATAGGGGTTGTGTTTTAAAATGAATTGTAGGTGCCTGGACTGTAGCTTTGTTGCGTTATTATTACGACATTTGAAAACAAGAATTCTTTTTGGAGGTTAGTTTCTTGGATATACTGCAACGAATCTGTTAACTGACAATCTTTTTAGTAGTAACAAAAAATAAACCTACTGAAAATTATTTAATCCTTCAATTAGCAACATAAGACAATTTAAATTTATTTACTTTACGAGAAATTTATTAACGACGCCTTCAGTAAGTACCGGTGAACGACACCGTCGTCAAGTTCCGGTAAGATATGATGTCAGTGGTGACATGTATCAGGGACTTTTGGTATGAGATTCGTTCACGGTTTAGTAAACAGAACATTTTTCTTTTGCTTTATTAAAAAATAATGAAATATTTTCTGACTCATATCTTCAATAAAGCTTCGGAAGCCTAGCAAACAATAAGCGAATGCTACTTGTTGTTCTAATTGTATTTTAAATGTTTTTCTCTTTTCCTTTTTTCTTATTCTGACCTACAGTATAGTTATTTTTTAACGTTATCGTTCCTTTTCATCATTGCATTAAATGTGCGATCCGTCAATATTTTGATAGATTAGACTGATCTTTTATAATTCAAGGACTTTATAACTGAATAGACCAAATTATAGAATTTTAGGGAGGGTGGGGGTAAGTAGAATGATACTGTTTTTTTTTGTAATTGCTCTGCTGTAACTAATTTAATTTTATTATTAATGATGAACAATGCGGATAAGAGAAATGCATATTGTGTACCACCCTCCCACAGGGGCGTTATTTTATGTATTAAAGGCTTGCTAGCTTAAGTAACCGTCTTACCAGATAAGATCGATAAAGTGAATTTTAATTATTTGAAATTTCATTATACTACAGTACAAACCGTACGAGAATATCGAAAACGTAGCAGCGATAATAATTGTTAATGTTATGAGTTTACCTAACCTTATAACAGAAAACAAATACTGGTTTTCTTACATCAACCTAACAGAATGTGGGCAGAGAATTGCATAGAGATGACGTAAAATAAAACACATTTATTAAAATAAGAAAACAGTAAGATGCACAAAATCAATATGCAGTGTAGTAAATAAGACAATTTTCCCACTGATTTATTAATCAGAATGAATGCGTTCTACAGTAGTATTACTCCATTATTTACCTTTAACGACAAGCAGGTTTTAGGGCAGAACATATGTTTAAAATCTTCTCAGGAGTAGGCGATAGTCCAATGGGAAAATTACTTTCTGTTAAAGTTCTTTAAAACTCGTACCGAATGAAAGTTTATATTTTATCGTTCAATTTTAGTATTGGATGTTCAACTTCACCGCCTAAATTTGGTTATCTAATAGTCCCCATCAATTTTTTAATGGACGACTTTGTCGAGGGGCCTCCAAGCACACAGACCTAGGAGCACTTTTCGTTCAATTTCTCTGAAACCTCTAATAAACCATTTCTCCTAATAAAGTCCTTTAATATTTAAATGGAGACTTTTTATTAATTCCAAACTCTCATCCATTGGAAGACTTCCAAGGGATTAGAGTTATTAAACAAGTATCCATATAAACATTGAAAGATTTCATTAGAAGAGGTGGTTTCCGAAGTTTCAATAGAAATTGAACGGAAAGTTACCACCAAAAAAGTTGACCAGGACCTATGTTAACTTACAGAAATATAATGATTCGGTTAAAGGTTGACAGAAACAACAGGATCTGCATATTAGATAACCAAGTTTGGGCCGAAAATACAAATCTACTCCATGTCCTATATCATATGTTATACTTCATGCCCTCGGCGTTCGGGTCATAAGAATAAAGCTTTAGAAGTTTGAACTGTTGCTACTATTAAAGTTTCAGTTAAAATACACCAAGAGCTTGAGATATAGTAGTTTTATGATAGAGTGGTGCACCTAGTACCTGTTCGATGATTGATAGCAGAGTTTCAAATTTTCCAGATTTGAGTGTCGGAAAAAACAGTTTTCAGGAAAACATTGGAAACAAGGGAAAATTTCAGTACACCTAATTTTCTGTAATATTTGACTACACAGATTAATGCTAATTGTAACAGCAATAAAAAATAAAGTACTACGAATTTCTATGAATTTTTAAAAACATATTAAATTCTAATGGTCCAATGTTTCCTGTGATTCTATTGCGAAAGCCAACTCCAGTGGCTGCAACCCATAATCTAGCAATTTATTAATTTATCATAACTAGTATTTTTTCAGATTTACAACATGTATATGTACTGTATAGTAAAATAATTTATTTCATTTTAAATAAAATTAACTTATTAATTTATTTTATTATCGCGTATATTAATTGTCAGGATAAATACAGAATAGTAAATAGCTGCAAAAAAAGGATGTGCTATGTTTTCATGTCTACTAGTAGCAGAAGAGGGCAATGTAGCAAATGCACTATCTATATCGTACAATGGTGAATCTTTGTCATGAGGATGTGACATACAAAATGCTTTCTCTGTCATGCGTGCCTGACAATTAATCCCTCATTAAGTTATACTACTTGAGTTTTATGAGGTGTTACAGATTTGTGTTCACATTTGAATGCCTAAGAGATTTAGAAACAAGATTCTTTCAAAAAGAAATGAAAAGGGAGGAAGATCCGTTATAATCACATAACCATTAAAAGCGACACGTTCAGGTAATGTAGTCAAATGGAAGATCCCGACCTCAAGAATTACAATAGGAAGTATAAAAACCGGTTCGGTTAGTATGTACAAAACAAGTTTTGTATGTTAATACTTTTTTGGTTAATGATGTAAGAATCCGGCGGAGATAGAATTTAGTGTTTCAAATAAACGGAAAAGATTTTCATTTAACAATAGGGAAAGTGATTTGGTTTCCATACTTTGATTCATATAAGCGGCTGATGTTAAATAACCGGAACTTACTTATAACCTATTTTTTAATGCCGAGAATACCCGAAAGCAACAAATATATTTTTATTGCACATATTTTTTTAAATTTCGTATTAAATATTTAACAAGTATTATTTAGGTAACGATATTATTTATTGTTGAAAATTGAATTTTTAAAAATCTTGTACTATGCACAACAATGGTACCTGAGCCAACTCCAGTGTAAATACGGTTTTCAGAAACCTGCATTGGATCAGTCATACGTTCTTCACGTGATTACTATTTCTGTTGGTGAATCGTATAGTATTCACAAAAAGCACATTTTATTAAGTCTTTTATTTTTTCAAACATCTATATTTCTAGGAGAGTAAGTAGTTCTTACTGATTACTAAGGCCAACACAATGATAAGTAGTGTACATAGTTACCGTTCTAGAACAGTAGGTTACAACTAAAAATATGCACTAACTTTGTTTGAAATGTAATTAATCCCAGACATGATTTTTAAATAGTTTAAAAGAGTATGCTGTGGCCGATTACTAAAAAACATAAATAAGTGAATTCTCAAATTTATTACAGGTAAGTAAACAA
Source organism: Agrypnus murinus (assembly GCA_929113105.1). Lineage (NCBI taxonomy): Eukaryota > Metazoa > Arthropoda > Insecta > Coleoptera > Elateridae > Agrypnus > Agrypnus murinus. Next base: position 132,404,094 of record OV816023.1, on the reverse strand, counting down.
GAAAGGCTACTAAAGTGCGTAGTATTAAAGATCTTATATTAAGATTTTTCTGAGCTCAGATCATCAGATCTGACCCCACAAATCCTGACATTACAGATCTTTGGAACCCAAAAATCCTAGAACTTTATCTCAATGTCAGTCACTAAGCAGATATTGTGCCAATCCATCGCGAAAATATTCTAATCACTGAAGTGAGGTAGTAAAAGCATATTAAAGTTTGTAAAAAAAGAATACAATATCAAAGGCAAAAAATTAAGTAGTATTACGCAAATGAAATATAAATTCAGTTTATACAACGTAAAAACACATAATTACATTTATTGGGCAAAAGTATGTGAATAAGATTATAACCGGTATCATTTAAAGACAATTAGTTGTTTTTGTTTTAATTTAATTAGTATTATTGGATTGATTATAAAATGGATATTAATGTAAAATGTTTTCCTAAACTATTAATAACTTTCTAAACAAGCCAGAGATGTCACAGCTACCATAATAAATAATACATTACTTCCCCAATTTTGTTTATCTTTAGCGACTTCCGATTTTCACAGATGTAATTTGCAACATATGAGTCCGTTTTTTATCTAATTATTTCAAGACGATTGTAAATTTTACATGAAAACGTATATTTTGTTTAAATACAGTTAAACGACTATTAAGATTATTTATTGCCAGTGGATAAATTGAATTAAAAAATGAAAACAATTTATCAATTCAATTTAGAGATAAAGTGCAATTAAACATTGAAGAGCTTAATTACAACAGGGTCTAGGAGCTAATTTCTTAGATTTTAGATATTGGTATCAAAATCAGCCCCGCGCACAATTTTTTTAGAGAGCTGGGTAAAGATTTTAGAAATTTAGAGTAGCATAACATTTTTTTTTCTTTTTATTCTTATAACAAAAAAAATCTATATATTATTAATTAACTCTATATAGATTCAATAAGCAATCTAATAGTAGTCTACTTTAGAAGTATAACAAAATCCACTCTAATTTAAATTTTTTTAAGAGAAGAAAAGCCGTTAAAAAGTGATCTAAGTTGGTAAAAAATGGTTGTTAGTGTTCATGTTACTCTAGTTAGAGTAAATAAAACGAATTGGCATCAATATACACTTGACAACAGAAGTGTGTGTGCAATAACGACAATCAGCTGTCTGCTGTATTTGACTTCGACTAGTTATAACTGTTAAATCTACAATTTCAAACAACTAAAATTGGTGGGAATTTCAGAATTTTACAAATCTTTCAATAACTTAATGTAGCTGTACATTTAAAACGTAATGAACTACTAAGCAAGATTTAGAGATCAAAATTATATTGACTAGACCAAAAATAGGTATCTGTACATCAATAATAGTACCCACATTAAGTTTGGATTTGTAAATTTTTGAAATTTTAACAGATATAACTAGAGACCTGTTAGAGTGAGTACAAATGTTCACGTCTTTTTACTGCGTGTGAATGCAAAACTTCGCAGTTTGTTTTAATAATTAATATAAGGTAACAAAACAATTTTACATTTTAAACATTTTATTAATATGTTACATGTATTATTTTATAATTTTAGTAATTAGTGTTACTTATGATGAGTAAGACGGATGCACTTGGAAACTTATAAGACATGTTCAACAGTAAACTATTCAATATGCAAACTAAACGAATGTGTACCAAAGTATAAAACTAATCATATTAAATCATATCCAACTTGGTTTAGCCCAGAAATATTAAATAGCTTAAAGGAAAAGATTCTATAAATTCTATAAATTCAAGTCGCGTACACCCTTTCACGCTGAAAAATACAAAGAGCTACGTGCTACTGTAAAATTAGAGATAAAACATGCTTATAGGGAGCATCTTTCAGATATTCAAGAATCTATATGTAATAATACACAGCTATTTTGGTCATTTGTAAATAATAAAAAAATAAATTGCCACACAGCGGACTCATTTATAAATAATAGCAGGGTTGAAATAATGGATAGTGCAGAAATAGCGCAAGAATTAGCAGACTATTTTTGATTTTTCTTTCGTGTATCTAGACAAAAGCAACTACACGATCGTTGATGATCTAAATGTCATCAAATTTGACTGGTTTAGTGAAAAAAGTTACCATGAATGATTCAAGATATAATCGTTTTAGAATGTAATAAGTTTGCAGTAACATTACATTGAAGTTAACTCTATGGCCTATACACGAAGGTACAGATTGGATATTTTACTCTAAAGGGCCGATCTATTCACCTCCTTTTAAATTTACCTGGAAGTTAGTTGCTATAGTTACAATTGTTCCCACAATGGTATCCATCCATGACAACTAACTAGCAGATAATTTTACAAGGAAGTGTATTGGACCTAAACACAGTTTTTAGGATGGTGATTTCGAATTTTACACTAAATTTTTTACTGTGTATTGGTACATATAGTTTTACTGAATGTTTATGTGTTTTCTGGATTTTTAAAGGTAATTTACGTAGTTTCGAATCTTCTGTAAAAGTCAATATTTTATTTGTCATTGCCTTACTTAGTTCGTTGAAAATGCTATTTAACCTCAATAATCCCAAATTGGCACTTAGACCCTTTTGAAATTAAGGTATTCAATTGGAAATGTAATATATTTTAGTGCCTCTCATGCTGTTTGAATTGGACAACCAATGAAACAAAGTGACCCTCAAAGATTTAATATTGAAAATAAAATTGTATATTAGAATAATTCGAATTTTTATTGGCTTAATTTATTCCAAGAGAGAAATCTTCTTTAATCTCCTTTTCCAGAATTAAAACAAAACTGAAACTTGATACTAATTAACTTATGGGTAAATTTAAACTTCTGAAATCGACAGCTTCTTCTATCCGTAAATTTCTATTCTAAACAACAAAAGAGGAGAGCACAAAGCATGTGACAGGTACAGGTAAACAAAACACTCCACCCCCGAGCTTTTTGGCTCCCGTTTGTAATATGTACGGAAGCCTTTTCGGAAACGTTTTCTTGGAAGATGCAAATCATGTTTTAATTCTAGATCCTATAAAATACTAAGTTGGCCCCAAAAAATAAAATCCTAACTAGATCCCGAAATTGGTAGGTGTTACTAGAAGAAGCGCATTAAAACAGGTGTATGTTCTTCTTCTTAACACAAAGACTAAATAATTTTTATTAAAAAAGAGATATCGTAGATTATGAAATAGCAGGGGAGTATAATTTGCTGGTATTTAATTAAGAATAAAGACACGGAAAAGCGTTTGTGGATACATTAGTCCCGTGTTGCAGAAGCAGCAGGCAATTAATATACTACAAACTACATAAATGCATTATAGATTCCTTTGATACTGCAGCGGAGTCTTAGTTCGTTGTCAAAGTAGAGTCTTGATATAGTGTTGTAATATGCTCGATAATTTATGTTTGGAGAATATTCCTGCAGCACAGCAAGAAAAAAGGAGAATGAACCCTCAAAAATGAGCAAGACTGGAGAATATACAGGGTTATTCTAAAACAATGAACCGATTTCATAACAATATTTTATTAAAGAAAAGTAATATAAGATTCCAACCAAGTCATAAGTGTTCTACTCTTAATAAAGTTTTATTTCATGTCTTACAAGTGTTCAATGTGTAGCCACCATATACAAAACCAATAACATCAAGGTGATATGAGAATTCCTCTCAGACGCGTAGCAGAATAAATATATCGATCCACTAAGCTGACCGCTGTTGTAATTCGATGTTTAAGATCATCAAGGTTACTGGGTAGCGGGGGAGCGTAGACTCGATGCTGGGGTACTTCTGCTCAGCAGATTCAGTTCAATTCATTATCCAAGAATATGGAGCAAAATAAATTGGCGCTTTTTTGAATGAAGAAGTGTCCCAGCGATGGATTGGTCGGAAGAGGGTCCAAGATGTTGCTCTTTGAACTTGGCCTGAGAGATCGCCAGACCTTGCCATGTGTGACTTTTTTGTATAGGGATAGGTAAAAGATTGAGTTTATGTTCCCCCGCTACTAAATAACCTTTATGACGTTAAACATTGAATAACAACAGCGATTAACTGCTACGTGTTTGCGAGGAATTCTCATATCGCCTTGATATTATCCGCGCTGCAGGGGGTGGCCACACTGAACACCTATAAGACATGAAATAATATTTTATTATGAATAGAACTCTTGTGATTTAGTGGAATTTTGTATTACTTTTCCTTAATAAAATATTGTGTCATGAAATCGATTAATTCTTTACAATAACTCTATAACTTGCAAAGATATATGCGAAATAAGGAGAATTCCAAAAGTTTTTTAATATTCTCAAAAGTCTCAAACATGCCTCAGTTTTCTACAGAAAGTTCTCTTTTATAATTTGGTATGTAGTTAATCTGCCCGTTGAGAGGTAATGTGGTGAAAAGTAACGTAGAAATAAAAAAAAGCAAAATATAAAACTCATTATATCAGTCTCAGATAATACGATTCAAACTTTACAACCATTTGTCAACACTTTATATAAATACATATAGACAATTTAAAACAGCTTGCAAGGGAAGGTACCCCAAATTTCTTGTCGATGTTTTCGAATACATAAATGAAAAATTGCTTATTTGTTAATTTCCTTTGTTAATAAACAAAACAACGCAAAGTACGAGTAACCCGTGTAATTGCATGCATATGCAGTTTAAAGTTTTAATTCGCCACGGTTGTAAACGGAGATTTCCATTTTTAAATTTTCTCGTTTCTGCTGATTATGCTCATTTGAGTTGCATTATTACTCAACACGTGTTCTTTTATGAGAACGGCTACGATCGTGCTCGATTATGCTGTGTACATTTTACATGTGTATGAGATTTACGATCGTTTAACTTCGGTTTCAAACGCAGATTTTCCAATTTAAATTTTCTCGTTTATGTTGATTAAATGCTCTATTGTGCTCCAAATTTTCTATGAGGACGTTCGCGAACGTGTTCGATTATGCTGTGTACATTTTTAAATGTTTATGATATTTACGATCGTTTAGCTTCGGTTGTAAACGCATATTTTCCAGTTTACATTTTCTCATTTATGTTCATTAATTAAATGCTCTATTGTACTCCAAATTTTCTATTAGGACGTTCGCGAACGTGTTCGATTATGCTGTGTACATTTTTGCATGTATATGAGATCTACGATCGTTTAGCTTCCGGTTTTAAACGCAAATTTTTCAGTTTAAATTTTCTCGTATTTTAATGAATTGTATCTTATTGTACCAGGACTACTGCCCATTCTAGGTTAGGAGAATCAAGCCTTGATTCTCAGATCAATCACATAGTAGTTGGCATGGCTATCTATGAGTGTCAAGTTACGTGAGTATTGGTCGTAGGTCAATGCATTTCGAATTAAAAAAAATACAAGATTTCAACATTTTGCGGTTTCCACCTTTCCACACTATACGAGACTAGTTCTTATTTCTATTTAACATCCCCTAAAACTTCAAATTAAATAGGAGGATGCCGATTCAACATGTTGATTAGAATCGCACATTTTAGTTAGATGGAAGCCGAGTTGTAGAGAAGAAGTCGATTGATTTTTGCATTTACTTTTATTCATTTGCATTTAATAATGTTCATTGAATAAGTTATTAGTGCCGTCTACCGAAGAAGAGCGTTGTGGGATCCACGTTTATCGGGAACATACCAGTACGAACTTGTTACAAGAGGCAAGTCGTCAAATCTCAAAGATATGTTTTCTACAATAACATTCTTTTTGAGAGCTTTGACAGCGGCATTGTTGACAGAAATTTAACACAGTACTGAAGATTATGCGCATCGCAGACTGCAAAAAACTGTTGAAAAAAAATCAATTTCTAAATGGACACCGCATCGCTTGCCGCTTCCGTCTAAGTAAGCCGCTACGCTCTACCCTCTAAGAATATCGCCCTAACCTAAGACTGGTACAATCGAGAGCATCAGGGTTATAATCGTTCCGTTTCTTACAGGTCTGTACCTTATTCTATACTAGAGTACAATTCCAAAGTACCAAAGTTAGTTTTAAGACTTACTCTTTAGTTTCCAACTGCTTATTTTCAAAAGGTGAACAAACTTTTGTTGGTAAAATCCAGCTGGATTGCCTTGTACATACATTTTAGACCAAACTAAAGCACACTCTGTTTTAAATGTTTGTATTTATATAATCTTTTAATATGTAATGGGCCGAATTGTTCTAACACACGTGCGCAAATTGATTTATGTGCATTATTATATCTACAGGGCCGTATTAAGATCTCTAGTTACTGGGTTATTGGCACTAAACTAATTTATGTCTCCCCCCTTCTGCCCTCGGTACAGTTACACTTTTATAGTATTCAATTAAAAAAAGGAAATTCAATGTATTCATAAAATTTTGTTAATAGTTAGCTTTCATGTCTCTTAGATCATGGAGACCTACGCTGTTTCCTATTTTAGTCGGGCCTATTGTATTGCTTTGCTACTTGGACCATCTTTTACTTTATGCTTCATACTAGGTTTGTGTTATGGAAATCAAACTGTCTCTTATCAAATACACCTGTATTGCGTCTTTGGTTTTCTAATACAAACGTATGAGTAACCAAAATTTGAATGACTGATAACATGTACAATGTACATTTACTGGTCTTAAAACTTGTTACAAACTCTAGTACTATCTGAATAATCATTTTGAAAATTAATGGAAGCACATATTGCATGTTTTATTATTACGTAAATTACGCAATTTTCTCAATGACGTTTGTCATCAAAAATTTAAAATCCACCTTATCAGAAAAGAAGCACGAAATATTAAAAAGATGAATATCTAGAGAAAGTTTTCGGTATTTTAATAGACTGTAACGTTTATACATTTCCAATAACAAACGCCTCAATATAGAGACTAGGAAAAAACTACAATCAATGTGCAATTCCGAATGAACAAAAGAATGGTTTAATAAATTTTAGTTACACCAATTAAGTTGTAATGGGTGTTTTAGATTTCATTTATAGACGTTGTGAGAATTTACTAAAAGTATGCGATAACATTAACGATAATGCTTTTTTGAATATTTGCACAATAGTTGAAGTTTTATGATATTTATGTTAGTTTTATTATTGTCATCATTAATAATACTTTATCCCACCTAAAAGTGTGTTTTACACCACGATGAATAATTCATTGATTCTTTGTTACTACTTTTTTTATCATTACAAGCTTAATTGGAAATTAGAAAAGGGTATGGAATTTTCTGGTAGACCTTTTTAATTTTAAATAATTCGTCGACGTAGCAAGTGAAAAATCTATTAAACTATTAAGTCATTGTGTCACAATTGTAATAAGTTCTAATCAACAATTACTGTTTATTTGAACTGTAAAATTAAACGGTTGATATCATTGCCGAATTAATGTTTACATACCTACTACTATTAACAATTTTAATAAAGAATATGCATGCCAATTCGAGTCTAAGGTTAGTTTCGAAATAATTAGTAATTTTCTAGAATGAATTAAAATTAAGTCAATATTAATCAAGAAACGAAAGTAGAAAGAAAATTAATAAAAGCACAAACGTTTAGACAGTTGGAGAAATAAGTTAGAAAAGGGATTGAAGGAATAATATCATTAAGGGGGTAAGATTCTTAAAAATCAGAACACAATAAGAGTCAGAATTGAATTAATCTACAAAAATCCAATATAATAACTTACTTAAGAAAAACCGCTGTTGTTTTTCAAGGATTAATCGTTTGGGAAAGCGAAGAAGACAATTATTTCATTCTAGTTCTCATTAGTATTTTTGAAATAAAAAGGACACTGGCGCTAAAGTATTTTGTGACAGGTTGCATTATTATGAAATTTACTGGAGTTGTAGCTAATGTCAATACAAACAACTTTTATTCAGACACTTTGTCATTGATAGGTCCTAGTGACCCTTGAATCTCAACAAATGCCAACTACTGAAGCCGTCAAAATGGAGCAGGTGGTGGATAAGCCGAAAGCTGTCATGAAGCAAAAGCGAATGCTAGGTGGTCACCAAAGGTTAACCCCACTTTGGTAATTAAGGTTGCCTGAGATGAATTGTTATAAAGAGGTTAACAGTATTTGCTTCTGCTTTACGAGAGCTTTCAATTGATATCCCACTCGTCCCATTTACTTCAGTAGTTGACCTTTGCCGTGACTTAGGGATCACGAGCACCTTTTTCAATGACAAAGTGTCTGAATAAAAGCTCTTTGTATTCTTTGTATAAAAACATGTTTTTAGTGTTCATGTTACTCTAGTTATAGTAAATAAAACGAATTGGCGCCAATATACACTTGACAGTGTATTTGACAAGAGAAGCGTGTGCGCACTAACGACACTAACAAAAAATGACGACAATCAGCTGTATGCTGTATCTGACTTCGACTAGTTATAACTATTGAATCGTTGCAATTTCAAGTTACTAAAATTATTGGCGGGAATTTCAAAATTTTACAAATCTTTAAATGACTTAATGTAGCTGTACAATTTAAAGCGTAATGAACAACTAAGCAACATTTAAAGATGCAGATTATGTTGACTAGACCAAAAACAGGCATCTGTACATAAATAATAGTATCTACATTAAGTTTAGATTTGTAAAATTTTGAAATTCCCGCTTATTTTAGTAACTTCAAATTATTTTAAAGTTTTAACAGTCATAACTAGAAACCTGTTAGAGTAAGTGCAAATATGTTCACGTCTTTTTACTGTGTGTGTAACTTAAACAATTTTATATTTTAAACATTTTAGTAATATATGTATTATTTTATAATTTTAGTAATTGGTGCTGCTTATGATGAGTAAGACGGGAGCACTTGGAAACTTATAAGACATGTTCAACAGTAAACTATTTAATATTGATATCCAAAGGAGTTGTACTTTTTTCAATAATTCATATTCAGTGTTTTATTTTCAAACAATAAAGAGATACATTAAGAAATTAGGTAAGTAAAAGCAATAACGATAATTATATCTAATTTGCAGAACAAAGGAGTAATTACATCATAATTGTAGTATTTTTGAACTTTGGCGGAGTTCACGGAATGCTACAAGGGAATCCTAATAGAAATTTCATGGGAGTTGGCATGGAGCACGAGCAGTAGTTCACTCTAGAAACAATTAACAACCGTACCATAGACCAAGAAAAACAATTTCGAAGTGAAGGTTCCGGGGTGTCTTTTAACCAAAATAAAAGTGTCCCAACTGGGCTCGTATATATATTTTTTTCAATACGTTCTTATGTTTTAATTGTATGTATCGTGTATTCCGCGGTTATGTACCGTGAAGCGTTCCAATGCATTTATATGATTAGCAAATCCCCAGAAATTATTTTTATGCAACTAAACTTTTAATTTGATGCATTTTTTCTTCTTAATAAAAATACATTTGTTTTTTTATATCCGATGTTGTTTACAGGTATATCAAATTAAAACTTTCGCTACGTACAAGTGATAAAATGGAGACATGAAATATTAGGTAATTATAAGTTTTGTAATAGTTCTGCGGAAAAACTTCATAAAAAACTTTCAAGTTTATTATTTATGCAATATTAGAGAAAACATCAAATAAAATCATCGTAAAAAGATCAATTTACGTCTTGAAGGCGTTACGTATAATGTTACATGTGTTACATACTGTGGCATGCCAAAAATTGCATATTTCATTCAATATTATTAGTGAATTAGACACAATTTCTTTTAATTTAGTCGATTTTTATTTGTCTAACACATTATTTTATTATTCAATAACAATGAACTGCAATTTAAATCTAAACTCACTGACATTATTATCTTAAACCACCACTGTAATTACATGCACCGAATGACAGTTTTCATCCCACTCCACACATTTTTACAAAAAAGTTTAACAAATAAGCCATTATCTTCGTAGTTTGGCTGTGGTAATTGCAATTCGTGTGCGTGTGTTCGTGCAATGAATTAACAGCGGCAAGAATGCATTGGTTTAAGTCTATTTAAGCATTATTGAACATTGAGTTTTATCTAAGGAGGTTGACCTTTTCGCGGAATGCTCGATATATACTTTTTATGTATGTTTGGATTGCAATAAATAAAACACTTATTTTATTATTGACCTTGATCTTGGAAAAGTACACTACTTTCACTTTAAATTTTAATCTAAATAGAAAACAAATTATACAAAGATTTTATAACAATCCACTCTAAGTAGGCAATATTTTTCCCAGTTAGAAAAAAAGATTCAAAAGTCAAGAGTAAAATCTTACTCCGAAACGATTAAAAATATTTGACTATTTTAGTGTAAAAAAGTTACCATCATGATTAAAGATATTATTTTGATAATCTTAGTGATCTTTTTTAAAACTTGCAAATATTCCCCGAAAATATATAAATCGCTAAACTGTTCGCAACTTTCTCCAGAAAACATGTGATATTTGTACATTATCGACATAATATCATATACTAATATTAATGTCTGCGATAACTACAACAACTAGTGTTCTTAAATTTCTAGATACGTACTATACCTCATTTTATTTATTCTGTAAGTAATATCCGACTTCTTTTAAATTCAATATGCAAATAGTTATGAAAAACATGTGTATAAATGTGTCTACAAAATTTGTTTTTTTTTTTTAAGCAACATTCTTATTGCAGTTTTAACCACAAACAACGGATACTCCGCAATACCTTAAAGATGAGATTGGCACAATCTATAAATAAGCATTTGGTTTACTCTTGCTTCTACTAAATATTTTGATGATCCCGTTAATCACTAACAAAATATTTGTTCACTATCAGAGTAGATTAACAAATGGAAGGTGCATACAGTGGAGAGAAATTCTGAAGCGAATCTAGTTTAACGATTTGGAGGTCTCACGCGGTCAGAAATAAGTAAAACTACACTCCTCTAGACACATTTAAAAAAATTAAAAAAGATTAATTGATCCTAACAACCGATGAACACAGATTTATTTCGTTGAATTTTATTTACGTTTACTAATTAAAATTTTGTATATTTTCTTAATAGTTTGTAATTTTTGGAGATAAAGGAGATCGAATCTACAGAATCAGTAGGTAAATTGTTAATCGAACCATCCTCAGTTTAAATGGTTCAACTTGAAAATGAATATCATTGAAATTATACATATACGTAGCTGTTTCTGTCTCACATTGATGACTCAACGTTTGAGAAGCAAACTACTAACTGCTATCAAATTCAGTTCAATCACTATTCAAAGATTTGCAATGTAATCAGGGATCATATAGTTTATATTTGAATTCTCCAAAACGGCAGTACACGTTTATTAATTTTGAACATTTCAATTAGTATTTGGTAATAACCAGTACTGTATATATTAAAATATTTTTTTTTTATTAAAGTCAATGTCATTTGGTGGGTGTGATGAGAATCATGATAACGAATAAATAGTTCCTGTTTATATATAAACTCTAATATAAAATATTTCAATTTTACAAAAACAAACTTCTTCCGAGTAATATGAAATGAAATTAATAGTTTTATTTAAAAGTTTAACATTTGGAATATTTTCGTTTGTTTAGACAGATATATCGTTTGGGCGAAGAAGGAGAGACTTCGAGCAGAGCTTCTAAATTGGTAGCTCAAAACTCAGTTGCATCAATGTATAATCAGAATATGAATATGCTATGTTTATTCTTCGCTTGGTGTGCCTCAAACTCACAGTAATTGTAATTACTAACATATGAGGACTATGAATTCCACAAAACTTCAGTCACAATCAGTTTAAATTGAACGTCCTACGACATAATCCATATTACATCAACAGCAATAGAGCAATAGGTTTTTTTTACGGTTTTCTCCATTCAAACTGGACTATTCTCTTTTAAGACACGCTCAAGCACTTCCGAGGATTTCACGTCCATGAATTCCAGTTTTATCTGAAAATTCTGTTTGATCTTTCACAGTTATTTATCAGTAGATACTTCCTAAAATGTGCTATTGCAAATAAAAACCTTAATTCAGGCATCATACAATAATAGTGTTATTTCATAGGGTTACTTAAAGGGATTTAAGATAACCATGATAAGCATCTTATCTTTTACAAGCAGACATTTTTGCTATGTTTTAGGAATGCTTTCATAAACCATTTTATGGATTAATAGTGTATTCGCTGCAAGAATAATAAGTTCAACTTATCAAACTATTTTCTTCTAAACTTCAAGAAAATGCAACCCAACTGTAATAAAACAGTGTGAAGATAAGTAAGAAAACAATCAATGGAAAAAGTAGGCCAAGGATTAAAAACATTTTCCAACGATTAAAGAATGCAATTAAAATTATTGATCAGTCGTAAGTAGTATCTATCATTTAGTAAAACTAGTGCAGAACAGATGAACTATTCTTTTTAAAGCGAGAAGAATGAAGTTTTTAATTGAATATATAGTTGTCTGCAAGCGTTTTTTTAAATTTTCTTTCTGATAACTTAATTGCTACTATTCAAGGATTCAAGGTTACTGATTTAGAGGAAAACGCAAAACAGGGGTTACCACTACATTTGAAAACCGAGTCTAAATATAGAAACAAATGTGTATACGCACAGGAGCAACAAAGTGTTTCTTATATTTGCGATCTATAAAAACCGGAAAAATTGAAGAACCCTTGAAACACTTTTGAGTTATTCGTTATTTGTACGCATATACGGAAAAGTACCCTCAAGAGTGGTTACTGTGCTGTTCACAACAATCACTTTTATGGTGTTGAAGGCAATTCGAAAACATACAATTTTCAACATGTCAAAGCAATCTAAACTTCTGGTAGTGCTAAAAATCGTATCATCCATATATGAGAAATAAACTTGATATTGAAGTTAAAAGAATGAATATCATCAATGACGTCGAAGAGTGATAGAATGTGATTTAACAGCGCTAATGCAATTTGACAAAGCGTTAGTGTAGGTTAACGATCTCGCGTTCCTTTTTTTAGGCCAGGAAAAAGGCGAAACGGCAAAAATAGACATCACTCACTAGAATTCCTCCTGTTACAAATTTGCAACCAGCATGATTCAACAAAAGAAGCTTTAAACAATGTTTCATGAACTTTTATAAAATCATAGTTATTACATATACAATTTTATCAATAAAATTGACCAATAAAACTTTTTATGGCTTTGAAACGATTTTTTTATTGTGTTATTATTTATTAACACTTTTTCTATACGTAACTGACTGCAAGGAATTCTTACAACGCTTGAAAGTTTCCACGCTAGTGCGGCGAAAATTTACATCAAAATTTCTGATTTTTGAAAAATTTGTAAACTTACATGCTTCGACGTCTGCTCAACGGAGCTTATGAAAATTGCCAGACGAATGGTTACACACATACGACATATTTTGTACCGACATCCCCCTTATTCTGATGTTACAATCGGTTTGCTGGAGCTGGAATTTTACACGACGCCTGCACTAACGTTGTTTGCTCAAATTTGAAAAAATAACTGGTTGACGGCAACTTTCAAACTTAGTCGGTAAAATTTCAAAGTAACCTCAGAATAAAGGGTAGTTAGTAGAAAATATCGTATTTCATCTTATAACCATTCATACGTTGTAAGTTTGGTAAGGTCCTTTGAGCATATCTCAACATCTCGTACGTTTTCCAAAAATGTCTCAAAAATCTAAAACTGAGGCAAAGTTTCGCCGCCTAGGCGTTCAAGTTCTCTTATATTTCAAAGCTCTTGACGATACAAATCATTATTTTCTGAAACAGCTGCAACACATAATGTTTAAAATAAAGAGGAGCAGCATGTAGCAGAAAAGTTAATAAAACAAACCGTTTACACGAAATATATTATGATCCTTTCCCAAAAAATGCAACTTTCATTTCAATTCACTATCACAACCAAAAAGAATGAATAACTTGGAAACCAAAAGGAAAAAAATCAACAAAAACTAATTTCAGAGAGGAATTTCTGAGTAATACCGTTTTAATGTAGTACAATTCAAGCTGATGTGTTGAAATAAAAACGTTGCTAATCGGGCGAATCCGGCGTTTTTTCATGTTATTCGAACATATGTTGCTATACAATATGTTACAAAGGCTAAAATTCTTTATCGTTAGTTTGATTCCTATATACACAATGTAAAACTATTAAGTGGTCGTAATTATTTAAAACCTCAATTTTTATGGCATCTTTAGGTATCAAATTTATGTTGGTATATTAGGCAACTATGAAATTCATACATCTAAAGAGCTAAAATTGAAATTCCTTGTATTTGAAGGAACTTTTATATTTTGGCCATTTTGAGTGAGAGACTTGTCATTGGTTGTGCTGGAATTTGGTTAACTCGCAAACAAACGCAACAAAAGAACAACCCAGAAACGAACGCTTTTATGACTGATGTGGATGTGGTAACAAAAATTTGGAATACTGACGTTACTTTTCTGTAATATTATTTTGATATTTATCAAAGCATACCGAGCTACTCTCAAAAAAACTTTAAGTTTTGCGCAAGCTTTTGTTTCTTGGGTGTTTGAAAAAATGTATTGAGTGTGCCTCTAACCAGTAGTTCTTCACCGCTGTTTCATTGGTGAAACATTGGTGAAGTTCCGAGAGCTTGCCATAACTGTTCAACAAAATTTTGAAAGACCTTAAATCAAAAACTTAGCTGACTTATAAATTAACGATACATATTCGAATGTAAGATGTATTAAACAGGAATATTTATTTATAAATTAATTATCAAAATCATCTCCATTACGAATCGATTTTCTGCAAAGGTTATTCCATTCATAGATATAAAAGTCGGTAGAAGATAGCAAAGCATTGAAAATATCCAAAGATTTTTTATTTTTTAATGATGCTACACGCTGTTATGCGTATCTTCAACACCACTTATCGTAATTAAGCAGAATAAAAGATCTTAAGCAAATATTTTGATCTATAAAAAACGGGAAATACGAAATATCTGTAATATATGTGTTTCCGAATGATTTTTAAAAATTTTCTACACGAATGATCAAGCAACATAAAACTATACTCTAAGAGCGATGATATCCACGAGTAATTTCTAACTGTTGATGCGTTGCGAAATCGAATGAATTTGCGATGCCCGATGCGAAGTGCCATCCTGGTTTTTATACGTTAACTTCGCGAGAGTGCTGACAATTTCTTAATTTTATTTAGTATACTGTAAATTTTGCTTGGTGTGCATTCAACTTGGAATTCTGTATTCAACCACATATCACACATAATGTTCGCTTTGAAAATGGCGGTGAAAATTATGGTAATTGGTGTTTGGCAAGCAAGCTAAAATAACAAAAGTGGGTATTTAGACAACTATCATCACTAGATTATATTAATCTTGATGAAACGTAGTTTCGTGACTTAATGTTCTTTTTCTACGATTCAATTGAAAATATCTACAGAAATCGCATAATTTTAAATCGCAATCCCTCTTTTTTTATGAACTTAAATAATAAATTAGAAGAAGTTTAATTTTATTTGCGCAGTCAATATCCATTACATATTTCTTAATGAAATCTTTTTATATGTTTTCCAAATTTTTCTTTGCGAGCATATATCCCTTCGGAGTAATTAAATAAATTTAATAAACTCGAAAATAAATTAATATAAAATAAAATCAAATTTAAGGTAATGATATATTCTCTACCATTCCATGGCATAATAGCAGGGCATATTCTTTTTAAAATTCACAAAATTCAGTCAGTTGTATCTACTTCATTTGCTGTGGACTGAGATCTTGCTAGGTCTACAAAAAGAAATAAATATGTAGGTAGATATTTAGTTATTCCATCACATTTAATGTAATGACACCTTTTAACAATCGATTGTATAAAAATCTGGATTGCAATTTAAGATTTACACATCATACAGTCTTCTTGTTAGGATTCGTACGGTACGCGACGTTTCGGCTAGCATCAATTCGGCGATAGATCAATTCGGCTATTATTTTTTAAGTTCCTTGCGACCATAATGTAGGTATAGTATATACTATATCATGTTTTGAGACATGTTTTATTTCTAAAATTTAACATAATAATAATGCCAGTTCTTCGAGCCTTAAAATGGCCGGAAAAAGGCCTAGCAAATTCAGTCCAACTTCGCTTACCGAATTAAAAAAAGTCAAAAGTTGCCGCACTTTGTTGTATGGCTTGGTTTGCAAGCTTCACTTTCCACCGGCGTAGTGGCGCCTGCTGTTGCTCTACACTACTTTACACTTCTCCAAAGCAGGACAGATCGACCGGACAACGCCGTTATAGTATACCATTGATGATATTGCTGTTGATATACCTAATAAATGGCATCATAATTAGAATAGAACTAATCTTTAAAATAAGTACGTGAAGGGTTACGATATTTAAAGTATTGAATTATTTCTTATTTGTAAATATCTTGCTAAAAGTATAATAAAGTCAATGTTGTGCACAGATACGATTTTCTTATTAAGCAGCTTGTCCGCTTGTCTTATAATTCGTTTTATGTAAATTGTATTATTTTTGTAGTATTATTTTTATGGGTATTGTGTAAGTGATTAACCAATGTGTTATATTTCTGAAAAAAATAATAGTAAACCCTCCTTTCAGAATCTCATACTAACTAATTAACATAATAATCAATCACAAGTAATACCTGTTGCTTTGTGCCAAATTATAGCGCACTAAATTTCGTTGATCGACTTACCTACTTTTTGGTGAATATTTATGTACTTGTAATGATTATTAAAATGTATGCCTGTAGCATTATTTCGCCGGTTGTGTAATTGTAATTGTAGTCCACATCTTTCCGATAAAAATTGCAAAAACCAGGAATTTAGGAAAAAATTATTTTTTTTAAATATTCGCCGTAACTATCGACCGGTCGCCGAATAGACCGTCGCCCAACTGACCGATCAACGAATAGACGTTCGTCGAATTGACCGTCGACGAATTGACGCTCAACGAACTGACTGTGGCCGGGATTCGTATGATGTCATAAGGTAGACGAATTAGTGACGATGTACCAATTAATGATAAATTACAACTATCCATGTTTTAAGTGAGATAGCAGTCTAAATATATCCATTAAGTGTTTTGAATTTTCTAAACATCGTGTTGAGCATTGGCGTGTATTTTTAGCTAAAAAATAACTTTTATTGTATAAATTAAATTTTAATAATATCGACATCTATACAAGTACCAGTTCAGAATTCCAGTCGGCTCCTACCATCGTTACGTGCATACTTACAGTGCTTACTATGCTATAAGCATAGTTCCATTAATAATAGTGTAAAATAAGATGAATATATCATCAATTATTGTGCTATACGTGAAATTAATTAAAGGTAAGTAGAAATTATAAATATCTGAGTGGTATCAATCGGTATAAGAAAATACTTGCTTGAATGGGTGATAAACTAGAATAAACAATAAAGCATAACGAAGTTGCTAAATTTGTGATTAAGAAAGTACATAGTATATATGCATAGGCGCCCGCAGAAATTTGTCCAGGGGGACAAGCCTTGAATGAACGGCATGCCAGGGGGGGGGGGCAAGCCTAGAAAAAAAACGGCATATTATACAAGATTTTCAATAAAATTCAAATTGTTCAACTTTCAGGGGGGGGGGGCAAGTGCCCCTCCTTCCGGGCGCATATGTATATATGTAGTACTTTGTATCAGAGTTTAACGTAAGAATGCTACAACAAGCAAATATAAACAATTTTAACTGATCACATGGTTCACTTATTAGAAGATATTAATTAGGACATAGTGTTTTCTGTGCCGATTCGTAATATATGGAAGTATTTGAGGTGTGAGCATTTAAAAGCAGACATGTCCAAGTTCCAAGGTGTTAGCTTTTCTGAATATTCAAGATCTTCTAATAGGTAACTTGTGATGAGTCCTTTTGATTTTATTTTAGCAAAGACGTGAAATTAAATTCTGTAGCGTAAATTATATACAAGTATCAAAAGACCAAAAGTCAGGTTAACGAAAAACCGGCATGGTGCAACACCGAGAATTTATAAACGTGTCGCGATTCGCTTGCAACCAAATATACGTAAAAAGAGGCAACCTAAGACACGTCTACTTTTGATCGACCAGGAGATCTTTGCATTACCATTATTGTGGGGCATGACGAGTTTTTCAGAAATATGACAAGATAATCATTAGGTATAGGATTTCTATGCATTTGCATGTTTTTTCTGCTTATAGCAAACATATGCAGAGTTATATTTCTACATGTTTAAGCCACATATGAATCACATATGTCAATTTGAAAGTGCATATAAATGCATATTTAGGTGTTTTTTATAAATGCATGCATATTTTAGCATTTTTGAACGAGTGTGCATATTTTACCACTTTTTGAGAATTTTACATGCTTTAATTCTGAAATTTCTAATATTTTTTAAATAATTTTAGCATTTTAGACAACCAACCAAGAGCGGCTTAGTTGAGTCTAGGGGAAACCCATAATTTAAGCTTATTGTTAAATACTAGGCTTTAAAATAGTTTACTGCCTTAACCATCTGTGTACTTGTTAATATTTTCTAAGAAAGAAAAAGTTTCAACTAAAAATTAAATACTTACATCCTGCGGTATTGTGATAAATAGGTATTAGGAAATTACAAAGACCCTTTGACAACTTCCTGTTCATAGAAAAATTTGCCTGTACTTTTGTTTACTAATCTTGTAATCTTTCAATTAAGACAGTTCAGAAATTGCAAACTGCATTTCAGTTTGAAATCTTAGAGTGTAAAGATGGGTAAAGAAAAACGGTCTGTGTCTGTTACACTTCGAAGTTATGTTAAGGAATTCAGTGTTCTTACAATTGACGATAAGGTGTTGTATTGTACAGTGTGCGACGATAAAGTGACTGCAACGAAACGCTTTTAAGTTACACAACATCTGAACACGGTTCGACATCAAAAGTGTGTTGCCCTGAAATCAAAAAAACAAACATTGTTACCGGGGTACCTTAATAATTCGCGAGGTGAGTCCAGCAAATCGATCGAATTTAATAAAAAACTATGTAGTGCATTAGTGGCTGCAGATATCCCGTTAAGTAAAATTAATCACTCAGAATTTCGTAATTTTCTGGAAGAAATTTCAAAAATGCCAATACCCAACGAGTCTACACTCAGGAAAAATTATTTACCTCGTTTATACGAAGAGACCATGAAATCAATTAGCAAGCATGTAGCGAATAACTACATATATGGGTTTCCATTGACGAATCTACTGACACTACTGGAAGGTGCGTAGAAACTTCATTTCCTTCGTTTTGTTAGTAAAATTTAACTAATTAAATACAGCAGAGCAATTTACGGATGTTTTATTTTCTATTTTGTTAGTTACATATTTAATCACAACAATATTCTTGCTTGATTAAAATATAATTATTTTTAAATAACTGTTTTGCGCTAATTGTTTGTAACCGACTAATTATGTAATTCGATAAAATAAAAATCAAATTTTTGTTTTCAGATACGTGGCTAACGTTATAATTGGCGTTTTAAATTCGGAGAACAATCCCAAATCCTATCTCTTAGCAATGGACGTTTTCAAGAGCACCAATCACCAATCTGTGGCAAAATTGTTTAATGATTCGATGGCTATTTTGTGGCCGGACGGCATACAGTACAACAAAGTACTCCTGTTCGTCACCGACGCGGCACCGTACATGACCAAGGCTGGAGCAGGCTTACAAGTTCTGTACGAAAAAATGATCCGCTTAACTTGTCTTGCCCATGCAATGCATAGAGTTGCGGAAAAAGTGCGGGAAATATATCCTAACGTAAACTCTATAATTTCAGATGTAAAAAAATTGTTTGCAAAGCTCCATATCGCATACAAATATTTAGGGAAACTGCTCAAGAAGTGCCTTTTCCACCTGAGCCTGTAATAACAAGGTGGGGTACTTGGCTTTCTGCAGCAGAATATTATGCAACTTATTTTGATATTATTAAAGCATTTGTAAATAAACTTAATAAACACGATGCACTATGCATACAAAGCGTACAGGATGCTTTTAATACTAAGGAGGTGAGGGCAGAATTATTGTTTGTTTTGACAAATTTTGTGCGTTTAGCTAAAGTAATTCAGAAATTAGAAAGTCAGGGAAATTCATTAGATGAATCTCTTGAGCATGTAAAATTGTTAGGTGTTTCTTTGAATAAAGTAAAAGAGCCAAAGGGTTTGACTATAAAACAATAATTTAAATCCGTTATAGACAAAAATCCTGGTTTTCACTTAATTAAAAGCATAAACGGTGCATTATCTGGCCAAGACATTTTAGATGAGCTAAAACACTATTCGCTTGTAGAATTAAACAATTTTAAGTATGCCCCAATTACGTTTTGCGATGTGGAACGGAGTTTCTCAAAATATAAAACAATATTTAGGGATAATAGGCATATGTTTATTTTTGAAAATTTAAAAATGTACGTCATTGTGAACTGTAACGCTCTATGTTTAGAAAATATAATTAATTAAATTATTGCATAGGATGTCTAATTAAAATAATTTCTGTAAATAAAATGTAAATAACGTTAAACAGGTGTTTTTTTAATAATGAAAATGCATATATTTATTAAAGATTTCTAATAAACGCATATTTCATGATTTTTAAGTGCATATTTCACGTTTTTATAGTGCATAAGTGCATGCATATTTCAGCATTTTTAAGTGCATACAAATCCTATACCTAATAATCATAAAGGAATGTAAGGTTTTAGCAGGAAAACATGTTATTAGCCTGGACATGTCTGTCTTTGATTTGTTTACATTTTTAATTAAAAGTAGAACAAACTAAGTTAAATTTTAATATCTATTTGAATTACTTTTTATTAGCCTCGGAATTTTATGCATTAGGAATTTTCAAAATTAAGTTTATTTGTGGTTTTGATAAGTAAATCGTTTTATTTATCAGATTCTTATTAAAAAGTGAGTAGTATGTTGCAAGTAAAATTGTTTTCTCCCATGTAGGAACTGCCAGTCTTGACAATAGGCCCCAGCTTGGCTGAATATTGGATAACCAAATGTCGTTATTTCAACATTGGTCGAAGCCTAGGCCAACCTTCACATCCCACGCCTCGGCTACTTTGTTGTGGCCCAAGGGTCAACCAACGCCTATGTACCAATGCTGGGCTCTCTAATCTCTGACCAAGTCAGAGCCAACATTGAGCGCCCTAGTCTCGGTTTCTTACTGTTTGCCCAAGCCCCAACCAATGCTAGTGTTTTTAGACTTGGTTTCTTACCCTTGAACCAAGTTTGGGCCAATCCTCACATATTCTACCAAATCAAGCTTGTGAAGTTTTCTGTCTTTATTATATCAGCTAGTAATTAATTAAGAAAAAAATATGAGAAAAGTTAAACTAAAATACCTACATAGATTATAATTATTATTACTAAATATAAATTCAGCTTTCAAATTTTTGCGCGCTTCGTTTCTTCGAAACAAGCACAGACATGAAAAGTCAGTAACGCGGCAGCTACAAGGGGAAGCCTTTACCGACGTATTAGTCAGTGTTCACCCGCCTACCATGAGTGATGTTACGTTCAACCGTTTTGTAATATTATTAATAAAATAATGTATATGAAATAAAAAGTGTTTATTTAAAAACAAAGTTACGCTAATAAGAATAAATACAATTTTAAGTCACTTTTTTTTAAATTTATTTGTTAAACACCTAAAATATTATTAATTTCGTATAAAATCAGTCTCAGCCTTGTTCTTGTGTCACAATTTTTTTAAGTTACGTTGTTATGTTACTAATAATTGAACGAATTAAAATAATTGGTAATAATTTAGAATGTTTGTGTTGCTTTGTTTTCTTCATCTAAGTTATTTCATACAAGTCTTAATAAGCTATAGTACAATATTAAATATTAGGTTGGTCTCATACTCAAAGGTCAGTAATAACCCGGAGCTACCGTTGCATTCCGAACCTACACTATCAATGATTGTCAGCCATGATACCACATTAATATTAAGAGTGGCCCAATATTGGTTATATACCTTGGGCCAAGACTCAGTATTAGCGACGGCACTATATTGGTTTTCACTATTGGGCCAAGATGTATCACCAATCTAGGGCCATGACTGATTAACAATCTTGGCACGAAGTTATCATCCCGATTTTAGACCAGTCATGGGCCAGTCTTGGATTTCAGGCTTGTACCAGAGTTGATAAGCATCGTCCCAAGCCTGAGCCAAGCGCGGGCCCTTTGTAATTTCCTATATGGGCTGTCGAACAATCTTACTATTTTGGCTCAAAATATCGTAGTCGTAGGAATTGGTTTTTGCCAGAAAAGGTAACTGTTATTAATAGGGTCTATTACGTGACACTAATTGGATCAATAGAAAAGCTTTAAAAAATTTTAAGTTAAAAACAAAATAGATTGTGCATTTGTACAATCTATTTTGTTGTGTCATTTTGAAAAAGAACATCTCGTGTTATACGTGGTTGAATAGAAAATGTCAAGCTCACTCAGGGAAGTAATAATACAAACATGCAGGTTATTTGAAAAAAAAAGTAGATTAACTGGAAATTATAAGAAACAATTAACATCCAGTTAGCATTAAAGAAGTTCTATGGATTTAACATACATATCCCATATTTCCATAAGATATTTAAGATAACAAAAATGGCGGGTTGTTACATGTACCCTGTAATATCAGCAAAATATTTTATAAGCCACATCTTAACACCAAAAAGCATCCACAGTTAATATATCTCAAGATAAGCGTTTTGCTTTTGAAAATTTTACGGGAACATTCTGGAAAAAGATGGTAATACTTCCGACGAAGTCATTTGTTTTCATTAACAAGCGAAGAGTCGAATCGTCAAGAAGGCTACATTTGTAATATGAGTATCTGTCTGTTTTATCAAGAAAATTATTCTGATTAAAAGAAATGCTGGAATCTTGAATCTCCAAACAGTTGCAAAATGTTATCAATAGATTAATGTAGGAGACTTCGGTATAATGGAAAATTGTGATTTAATTGTACGTATACATAAAAGCAATGACAAATCTGATAACGTTATCAAAATAAAACAACTGAAACAATTCGTTTTCAGTTCTAGGAATCGCGCGTACAATAAAGTGCAAAAGTATTGAGAATAAGTCTGTAAGATAGTTACGTTAATGTTACCGATTTATCTGAATATAACCTTATTTATTTAAAATAGGTAAAGCGATTTATTAGAAGATGAAAATTATTTTGTATTGCCAAAACAACAATGTTATCTTTAATTTTGAAAGATATGCCCACTCTTAATGGTTTTCGATAATTTGAAGATGCATTAGCCTGATTATATAAAAAATCAAAATATTTTTTACATTTCTTTTTCGGTGCTTACACAAACTGTAATTGAAAAGATTGCACTAAATATTGGATTGGAATCAATATGGTTTTTCTTAATTGGACAAAATTTAAAAAGTTAAACACAAGTGAATGGAGGCGGTCTAAAGTGAAATTGATAATTACAAATGTTAAAACATTTTAACGAGTTATTTGTCAAACAATTTTTTTCTAATTAAGAAGGCATACCTTTCCAAACCTGCTCTAAGTGAAAAACATTAACAAATAGGATAAAACAAATTTGTAAATATTTTCTTTTAAAAGTTACCCATTGTATTGTATTTACATAAATAAATAAAAACCCCTCCGCAATAACAAAACTTAAGTTAAACAGCTCTGGGCAAATTTTTAAATACTCGGATCTATTATATATCCAGAGCGAGTTGTATCTATTAACACGCGGTAGAGGGAGTAATTTCATCTACACGTGACATTAATCTACTATCATCCACGCATCTTTAATCACATTTGCCGTCAATGTTGAAACAAATTTATACCGGCTAATCCAATTTCAAACTCATATACAGAGAGAAAGAGATTGATTAAAGCATTATAATTCGACTAGCTAACAAGGATTTCAGTTCAGATATGCTTTTAACGTTAATCAGATCAAAGCATCATAAATTAACACCATTTTACAGTGTAAAAGTCAGCTTACCTTTACGATCTGTTAATAAGTTTGGGATGAGATCTTCTTGCGCAGGTTTCTGAAAACAAGACAAAAATACATATTATTAAAATCTGATAACAAACGAAAGAATTTTTGTAAACAAAAATAGAAACAGAGAGAAGGCTATTTTTATTTATTTTTCGTCAACCGAAGGCTAATTATCAATTAACCAGGAACCCTGATATTGATTAGTACTCGAATTCAACTATAATTCTTTAATGGTTTTCGGATTTCCTGAGGGACTGGAAAATTTCCCTAAAATGTGTTTGTGAAAAAGCATTTTGAACAATACCCTGCCGTTTTCTATAAAATCTACAGGATGAGGATAACATCTACAATTTAAAGTCCAAGTGTACCCAAAAAGAATTTAACGGTACATTCAAAAATTCTAAACAAAATCACAGTGGATTTAGTTATATTGTAAATAACTATACCAAATTTAAAACAAAAATCATTACAAAGGGGCCATTTAGACACCCCAATACGGTGCATAAGTCTTAACCGCATGATCAATAATCGTTGTTTTTTCCATAAATAATATAATAATGTGATAACTTTGGTTTTAAATTTAATTAACTTTCTAGGAATGTTAAAACTTGCTTACCTAACTCGTTTTGAAAAACCATGTTTATTAATTAAATTATTTCACATTTTTTACGTGAAAAATTAATTTTAGAGAAACTGTACATTCAAAGTTAACCAGAAAAACACCACAAGTCTCATAGTATATGAACTATCTTCCCAAAATTTTAAGAAAATCGTATGTATAGTGACTAAATTATTGCCAAAAAACAGTATGTCCCTAGACATACGATTTTCTTAAAATTTTAGGAAAATAGTTCAAATACTATGAAATTTAAGTGGTGTTTTTTTTGGTTAACTTTGAATTTACAGTTTCTCGAAAACTAATTTTTCGCGTAAAACATGTGAAATAATTTAATTTAAAAAAATTTTTTACAAAACAAGTTAGGTAAGCAAGTTTTTAACATTCCTAGAGTATTAACTTAAAACCAAAGTTATCACATTATTAAATTATTTATGAAACAAGTAACACACGTTTTTCTGGGTACACTTGGAGCTTAAAAGAAAATGCAAATTTGAAATTACTTCTTCAATTTATTTAAGTACGATGGAACACCTAGTCAACAATTGGCGATGTATAGATTGTAAAAAAGTCATACTACAAATTACTAATTTTAAGTAAAGTTTCAAGCACAAATAAAAAACTCCTTACATTAAGTCTACTTTAAACTTGCAAATACCCTATCAGCAATAGTTCGATAGTTTTGTAATTTATTTCAGTTTTTCAATTTAACCGCCATGTTAAGGGTGTTCCTTAAGAAATAAGAAGTTAGTTATCTATACATCTTTAATGCTCTATTCGAATCAGAAATCAAAAATTTCGAAATTCCAAAAAATCGCACGGACGGACAGAACGACGGATTAAACTTTTGAGTTCGATCGTTTACACAACAATAGTTTCACTATACAGTGTCTGCTTCAAATGTCTGAATTATATGTATACTTCCGACATCTGAAGAAGCTACTGGGTGTCGAAAGAATAGTAAAAGATAATAAGTTATTTAATTATTTAATATATATATAAACTGTCCAGTGGCGCAGAAACCGCGCTCATATTGCCAAAGCAAAACCAACCGTATTTTGGGTATTGCTCAGCAATACCATTCACTCAATTCTACACTGAAAGAAATCCTTACTTTCGACGTTCAAATAAATGCATTTACTTTAGAGTTAAAAAAATGCAAGTAGATTTAAATGAAATGGTTAGATTCGTTTGTTTACTACTTTCAACTGATTTTTTAATTTGAAATCCATTTTACTTTTATATTAATTAGAAATTCCTTGTTTGAACTTTTAAATCAGACTTCTTTTAAATGCCGAATCTTTTATATGCAGCTATATTAAATTTCAAGGGGGTTGGTATTTAAAACAAAAATGTTTTACTTCTGAAACAAAATGTAGGTTTTTAAAACAAGGTATGTAATATTTGATTTTGCTTTGAAATCAACATATTTCTCAATTATAAGCTGTATTGCTTATGATTTATTTATAAAATCTTTAAAATTGAAGTGTACGTGATCTTGTTATAGATAGAAATTATAATACTACTTTTCAATTAAATATAGAGTTTTTAATTCAAATGCGTGTGGTTTTGAAAGATGCACAAATCAATGTTTTTGAAATATGATATGCTTTGTTTAAAGTAAGATTGGCTTTGTTTTGAAAACAATTCTTTTAATTTGAATTAATTCGGCATTTTCATTGATATCGTTAAAACGTGCAAACTGCACACGGTTAAATTAGTTAGTCGTTGTTTTACGTACCGAACAAAATGGTTTCAGAATAAAGTTATTGCATTCTTTCAGAGACTGCATCTGTGAAACGTTTTCTGAATAAAAGTCTTATTGAAATAAATAAGTCATAGGACATAGCTCCTAGTACACGCGTTTGATGCGTTTTCCGACACTGTAAAGTGAGTTGCAGACGTCTACACGTGTTTCACACTTATTAGTGCTCATAAGGACGGCATAGCAGATAGAATGAAATAAAAGCAACGAATTCAAGAAGATGTACAACACAAAGTTTCACAGATACCAGCCAACCATAGCAAACGTCATAATCGTCAATCGTTTGTTGTTGCAGTGAAAATTCAGTGTCTTCACAAATGTATGGCTTCTTGAATTCGTTGCTTTTATTTCGTTCTATGCCGTCCTGATGAGCACTAATAAGTGCGAAACACGTGTAGACGGCTGCGACTTACTTTTTCTTTTATATCTATTGCGCGATATTCCATGATTATAACCTTCTTTTTTTGCACGTATGGTTTAGCAATACCAGTCATTTTACACTCCCTGTGCCACTGAAACTGTCATCAAGTAAACATCGAATCAAACCAACATTCAATACATCTTTCACCATTCTAACTCGAAGGGTCAACTTTAAGTTTCTAAATGGCAATTGCGCAAACGGTTTTTTCTTCAATGAACTACTTGACAGGGTGTAACTAATGCAACTTTAAAAAAACCTCGTTTTTTTTAAATTTTTTTTTAAATTAAAAAAAGTTAAAATTTGTTTGCTTGTTAGTATTTTTAATATAATGTGAATACAAGGGACGATTTAAGATTTAACATGCAATTTTTCCGAAAACTAGCGGGAAGCGATCACATGTTGAAAGGAAAATATGTTCTAAATCATTCCAGCTACCCCTCCCCCATCACAAGGTTTCTAATTATATTAGTTACAGCCTGTATACCATTTTCACAAAACTAAGCAAAAAATTCAACCATTCAATAAAAATAATTAATTCGCCTCTATGCTCAATTGCAACAATCACAATTCAATTGTAGCCACAATTGAGACACCTTATCGGTGAAGTTATAGACATATCTAATTTATTCGCTTACTGCAAAACAATAAGAACTAGTGCAAATACAAATTAATTTAAATTGCCTGGGAAACTTTCGTATTGATTTACGAAATTGAATTGATACTATGAAATACACAAACCAAGAGAATTAAAACAAATTGAATGTACGACTTTTTGAATTCTTTTAAGCTTGATTCATTAACAAAGCATGTCATTAAAAGCAGCTACAATTACATAATAAGAAAACATTGGGTTCGTAGGTTTTCGCATAAAACTCAAAGTGTCAAAGTGATAAATAATACTGTTATGTACGATAATATTCTTAACATTTTACTTAATCCAGTTATCACATATCAAACACTCCGGATTTTCGGAAATTAGAAACTAGAAAGGATTGTGACTGTACTTCATTTTTAAAAGCATGTCAAATACATATTATACTATTGTCAGTAGGTAATAAAACTTCTTGTAAAATAAAAATCTAATAATACTGCATTCCTAAAGAACGTAAAGCCCCCCCCCCCACTTAAAATTAGGAAATTAAAACTTTAGGATATGAAATAAGACTAAAAATTCCTACTTTTTGAGCAAACAATCTCGCAGGGCACGATGGGTTGGTAACGGCTAATTTGAAAGCCCTTTTCATTCAGTGTATGACTTACTATTTTTTTAATTATTATCTATCTAACCCAACCACTATCCCTTGCGGACTTGTTTGTTCGAATAATGCAAACATGTAATAGCATAGCCTCAAAGTTATTTGAAAAGTTCAATAGGAGTCCCAAAATAAGCTTTCCTATATTGTCAAGAAGCAGTTCAAGCAGCACATTTTGAATCTCTACATAATAAATTTGTTTATTTAATTTTGAATGAATTTAATTTAATTTTGCAATAAATAATAAATCTATTATTACTTTAATGTAAATTGAGGAAATTAAAGAAAATAGGTTATCATACGCAGAATGAAAAAGGCTTTCAAAGTAGCATGTTTTGAATTATTTCATATCTTAAAGTGTGGTTTTTCTAACTTAAGCGTTCCAGAAGTTAAGTTAAGGGAGGGAGGAGTAATTTAGAAATGCAGTATATAGATATCACAAACATGGATTATGAAAAGGATTACGTTAGGAACGCAGTGTATAGATATCGCGAATATGGATTATGAATGTTCTGTAATGGCGCCCCTAAGGATGAATGTTAATTATTCGCGATCTTGCTCTTTCGTCGATATACACATACAGATTAAATTTGAAGTGGAACTACACTTTCCATAAAAAAACTACATTAGCGGTACAAAGTGATCAAATTGGTGTGCGATTGTTGTAGAGCATCAGCAACATCAAATTTAAAGCGATCCTAGTCTTATAATGGACACTTATCTTAGAACTCACTCTGCGAAACAAAATGGTTGCAGTTCTAAATTTAACTTCAGAGAATCATATGTTATTTCGATAATTGCTTTACATCGTGAAAGTATTTGGTCCATCAATTAACAATGCAGCAATGAAAATTTTGAGAGCACCAAAAAACCAAATTTACCAATGTTACCCTAATGTGCCAATAAAAACCATAGAGTACACTATAGTCATTCATCATTTACGCTAACTCCGCATTCGGATTTCTTGTGATTAGATTTAGTATGTATATTAAATAAAATTTTAAGTATTTTATGTACATTAGGGTGGTTCTTATTTGGATCATGTTGGAATTTGCCAGGTGCCAATTTGGTTAAAAAAAAGTTTAACTTGAAAATTTTAAGACCAATATGAACTTCCTATCTCTATCCTAATCATTCGCTGTAATGAGGAGAAGTTTCCCATTTAAAATACACTTTTTTTTTTCTATTCTTATTCATATATTTCATCACTGAGACAAATTGTTGAGAAAACATTTGAAAATTGATTGTATGGAATTAACGAGCATCTATGCTACTTTTAGGTAAAAAACAAATTATATGGGACATACTACATTAATTCAACACTAATTGAACGGTGCATTATTTTGAATTTATTTGTAAATCGTTGGAAAAAATTGAATGCCCCATATAATTTTTTTATCTAAAAGTAGATATCGAATACATTTAATTCTAAAGAAATCAATTTTCAAATTTGTTCTCAACAATTTGTCCCAATGGTCAAGTATATGCATAAGAATTGAAAAAAAGAGTGTATTTTAAATGGGAAACTGCTCCTCGTTACAGCGAATGATTAAAATAGAGATACTATGTTGGAAGCTTGTATTGGTCTTAAAATTATCACTTTTTTGGAATCAAATGGGCACCCAGCAAAACCGAAATTCCAACATGACCCAAATAAGGATCACCCTAATGTACATACATACATAGATACATAATCAATTCCCCTTTTACCGCATTTGCAGTGTCAGGGTTTCACACAACCTCTTATGGGAGTGCAACGAAGGTAATGGAGCTATTGTCGTAACTACATTTTAGGCTCTCCCACACTTTATCACTCACAACACTTTCATGTATTTTATGTAATATACAAAAACTGCTATGGTTGCTACAACTTTTATGAAAAAAGAATGTTCAATCCGCGAGTGTACAAAATTATTGAAATACTTTTAAAAAATTTATTCTGGATATTTTACCTTGATTCATGAGAATGCGGAATATATACAAAAAGGCGTTAAATAACCTGTCTTAAAGAATGCAGGATATTTAGATTTAATTCAGAAAATATTTTGAACAGTTGAAACATTTTCATATTTTGTGACATCATTTCATAAATGATAGAACCTCCTCAACTTATGTTAGTGCTGTATAAAATAATACATTTTTATTCTGTATGAAAAACTTTCTGTTGAAATTCACCATCCTCTTGCAAACCGGATATAAACATTAAAATAAATAAATAAATAAACTTCATGCGCGTTAACGGGCTTAACATAATTGAGATGCTGCAAACTGTAGCTGCAAAAAATAAAGGAAGCAGCATGGAAGTTCCCCGACGTGAAATTAAGACGAGTTGTTTTAATATTAACATTACACAGTAGCGGTCATTAATACTTTTAATTATTGTGCGACAAACATGCAATCATAGTGGAAAATTTAGGTATGTACCAACAGTTGATATAGTATGACTTCAGATGTTACCTAAATAATACCGAATTTGAAGAAAATTCGGTTGAAATAACAAACACGTCAATTTAAATAACGAGGAGAAAACTTAAAACCAATACAGATTGAATTTTATTTTCGCCCCCCCCCCAAGCTACCACAACTTTGAAACTTCAAACGGCATCCCCTATCTTTTGATACACCATGTAAAGGCCGTAAATATCCTTATTCCAGTTTTAAAACCATATTTAAAAAATTGTTACATAGCGGACAAATAATTTATTTTTTAATTTATCAATCTTAGAAAATTCACACTATTAAGTGTTCAAAATGTTCTTCATTACTGATTATTTATGTATGTGTATATTAGTAATTAAATTATTAAAATAGTACTTATTAAATTCAATAATGTTGTATACTCTACAAGAAAGAACAGAAATTATCTTTTATTTACGGAGCTGAAAATCGCTGTGCTCGTAGGAAGGCTCCTTTTCTTAACGAAAGGCACCATGGAAAAAGTGAATGATTCAGTGTAGATTTGTTAAACAGGACAGAACCCATTAAATGGCTCTAGCTCAAGTATTATGCATTTTAGACCTGTAGTACCTAAATAATTTTTTATCCAGAATCACACTCGCTATCGAATCTCATACTTCAAACCTAATTGTTCTATTTAAAAAATTCTGATTACGTCATATCCGGTACTAGCAGAAGTTCTTTTAACTCCATTGCTATAGCCAGAAGCTTGTCCGAATGATTGAGTGAAGACTGTTAAACAGGTCACCCCGTACAGTTTTAAAATTGAACAAGTTTTTTCCCTATAAGATAAGCATTCCCCCAACAACTCAGTGAAGACGAAGATTATTAGAGAATAATTCAATTTTGTGAAGCAATGTAATGGCCAAATAATTCAAGATGACTCAGATTTGACAAAAAATATCTGTTTCAGTGTCGAAGCAACTTTCTTCTTGAACAGGATTGTCAATAAACATAACTGTAGGTATTGGGGGAATGAAAATCCGCACGTGTTTCGGGAAGATCATAGTCAGTTTGTCTAAAAGATCAATGTATGGGCTGGTATTCTTAGGACTGACATAATAGGTCCGATTTTCCTAGCAGGCGACCTGAGTGATGAATTGTATCAGAACCTATTAGAAAACGAAATATACCCACTTATAGTCTTTAAAAAATCAAGTCAACGAAGAATAAAACTAACTTACTACTGGACGAACAAAATTTGCATTTCCAACATGACGGACTCCCCCCCCCCCCACATTGTGCACTACATGTACGATAATGGCTAGATCAAAGTGAGGTATAGAATGGTCGGTAAGATCTCTAGATATGATACCGCTTGATTTCTTCCTCTAGGGTTTAAAAACGGTAGTTTACAGAACTCTACCCGAGAATATTCAAGAGATTAGAAATTATTACCTAAGAATGTAGGCGGATTAATCCAGAAATATTTCAAAACGCCCGCAAACAATTCAATAAATGACAGAGCCTGTATTCTTCAACTCATACGAACAAGTTTCGCATGCGAGATGACGTAATTTTTACGTCATAAGATGCAACTTAGCCAATCAAACCAAAAAAAAACAAACCATACGTGTCTGCTTTTTTCTGAATCTGTTTTTTTTCAGATATAGACATAATTTCGAATATTATGTCTATATCAGTCTACATGTCTATATATTATGTTCCTTATTGTTCATTTTCTTGTCTGAGAGGATTGTGCAGTTTCACAAGTAGAATCATCGATTATTAATCGTACTACGAGTTATATTCGATGAGAGAAAATTTGAATCAAATTATGTTCTTAGAAACAGATCAAAATCAGGTAATATGATCACTTGTTTTTTACTATTGGTGTGATAGCTTTGTAATTAAGCAAATTAATAAGTTCCGATGGTTGATTTAACATCATGTGTCATTATAGAATACTACTAGTGGTCCCAATTTTGCCAATAATTTTGAATGTCATAACACAAGTAGTTGATCGAGATGGAAATTGTGATGAGTGCAAAGCAGAACTCGCACTTATCGTCTGAATCACTACAAGTATAATCTAATATGATGGCCAAGATTACCAAAAAAATTGGGACCAAAAGTGAAATTCATGTGAAAATTTAACAAATTATCTCTGTAATTATCACCAATGGTGATTATTGTTGTAATCAGCATTGTTAATTGGTTTGACTAAATTTATGACATTTGATTAATTGATAAATAATGTGTTGAATTGTCACTGTAATATAATTCAACGTTTTAAAAAAATAGCTACTAAATATGTAACTTTTGCAGTAAAACTAAATGACAGTAAATATATTGACCTATGCCCTGATCTTGCTATAAGATTTTCATCTTTTTTTAATCTATTGATTTACTAAATATAATAATCCTCACCATCAGCTCAAATCTGAAATTGAAGGTTTATAGGTCATTGATACATGTATATTTGAAAAGTAATCGGTTGGTCTCTTGTTTCCCTAATCATTACAAGAAGTTTTTATTATTAGGCACCCGTCTGCTGAAAAAAAACCAGAAAGTGTTTTTTTTTTCAAAAAAAAAAACATGTTTTTTTCATGTTTTTTATTCGGTCAGAAAAAAACCGTTTTTTTACATCACTTGCCATCTACTTAAATATAGCCATTGGATGTTACTCTTAAGAGAAAAAGGCACAGGGTTCAAAATGACTTCGGAACCCAAACCTCTGAGATCATGTGGGATTGGGTAACTTTTCGTTAGTTTTTTCGAACCCGGGGAAGGGTATCAGCAATTGCTCAGAATCAATATTAGGAAGAAATATAGGATTTTGCCTCTCCTTCAAAAGATACGACATTGTGGTGAAAGTCCCAAGTTGGATACTCGGTACCGGTGAACTACTCCCAGGGACGAATAGGACCAACAAGATCCAAGGAAAATCTCGATGGACCGATCTAACAAAAGCGGCTGGTCATTGGCCACTTATAATATATTATTAAAAATTTTAGGAGGACCAGTTAGGACCACAAGGATCCTGGGTCGCTATTTGCTACCACCCATCCACTCGTGACTACTTACGGTGTGCTAGTACCCACTTCCGTAAATCCATTCGCAGAATTCTTTTCTTACTAGCTATCCAGCCCCATGTAATGACAGTGGCTTGGGATCCAAATCCATTTTGAACCCCGTGTTCTTCTCCTCTTTAGTTAAAGCATGCAAAGCTTTCATAGTTATGATGTTATGATGGTAACAAAGGCCATGCAGCAGATTTTTGTCCGCAAATTCAAATATTCAAACCTTACACCTGAAATAAGTACACGGAATGTCATCGTTTCATATAAAAGAGTGTTAAAAAGCCGTTTGAAATCAATTTAATAAAAACTTATGTGAAAATATTATCAAGTCGAATCATTTCTGCAACCATCAGCTCTGTGTTACTGATATATTCATACAAAAATAAATATACATATAGCCGAGGTTAAACACGCACGTACTACAACGACAATAAAATTATTGAAATACGTCACTTTTACTATTACAAATTGATAAGAGTGGTGTGCCAATACCTAGCAGTCAGATTAACTAAGTACACGACCAACATTAAACAATTTTAAGGTTAGAGCAGTCACTTCTAAAGTCCCAATACGAAAAAAAAACTAAAATCTTATTATTTAATATATAGCCAATAGTTAATATTCTTGGTTACCCTTTCTTGAAGATTAATAAATTTTGGTTTGCCAATTCTAACATATAACAATCATATATTCATGAAACATTATAGCTTTTGAATGTTTCTGAAACGGCGACATTTTCCATACATTTTAGAGATGCCCATTGCAAATTGACATGTTGGATGGGATAATTAAGGGAATCGTCAATTATATGTCGATAACATTCAAAATATTGAAATGTCGCTTGGAAAATGCTTGAAACATCATCGATTAACTGGTTTACTAGTTCATATGCAGCAAATCCAGATTTTAAACATTCATCCGCAATAGTTATTTAAATTGCAAGCCCTGGGAAGCCTGCAAAAAACGCAACCAGGAAAGCCAGTAGTAGATAACTCAATGGATAGCTATCTCAATTGATACAGTATAAGTTTTTGATAATGGTAAAAGGCAAGTGTCTAAATTACTAGTTAATCATATTAAACTGAATATTGTTCTTCATTTAAATTACAAAGTCTGGACACACTATAAGTATGCCAATATTGATATTATTGATATTGACTCATTTCTTGGATAAAATTAAACCTATGTAACATATGTACTTAATAATCGACCATAGTTGTAAATATTTTAGTATGAATTGCATTTTATAACCGCGATCGATATGAAAGGGGACGTACCAATTTACAGTAGAATCGGATTATCAAACTATAATTAGTAATATACAAGCTCGATACTATTTTCAATTTGTAGCCGTCATCTGTAAAAGGAAAAGCTACAAACAGATGAACTGTTCCATTTCGATTTTTTGTAAATGAATGTATTTGGCATGCAACATAAAATTAACGAATTGGGCAGCAAACCTGACAACTCACAAAAGATAAGTTAGATTTTAAATCTCGAAGAAACTTACTATACTCCTCTCAGAATTTTGAACAGTACCAGTCGTCGGATTACCACTCGCCCAGTAAAATTGAAACAGATAGTTGAACAGAAAAGTGTGGTGAAAAACTGGAATGATTTGGAATAAATTATTATTATAGCATATTGCCTTGGTTAAGGATTCTGTTCCCTGGAACAGAACTCTTCCAAGTCACAAACATAAAAGTTACTATATGGCACATTACTTCTATATGGCAAAATAATTCTTTTGCAAAACGCCGAACTATATAGCATCGATTCTCTAATTTTAGCAGATAACTCTGATTTCGATTCAATATGGTCTAACTCAAGCAATTTAAAATAGTGGGAGGACACTTTCGCAAACCGGGAATAACATAAGTTCCTGTATAAATTAAAACCCTTCCCTATTAGCTATCACTAGAGATCACTGTCAGCCCACCAAGGTGAAGTATCCGTGTGTCGTGCAGTTTTTCGAAATAAATGTAGTCGAATCGAGAATTATTTTCTGCAATTTATTCTAAGGTCAGATTACCTCAACCTAAAATAATCCTCTCTTTAAAAAATATCAAATTTACGGATGGAGACGTTAATTAATAAGACGAAACCTTATTCTCTTTTCAGATGTTTACCAACTTATACAGTTTGTTGGGTTTAGACAATTAAAAAGAGATAAATAAATAATAAAAATTTGTGGGCTCTCAAGGCTGAATTGAGATTTATTGACTTTATAAATTTATAATTATAATACAACTTTTAATTCTCTGTTAACATTTTCCCATACACAATTATATCAGTTTCAACTATTCAATAATTAAAATCTATGGTGCAAATAAGTAATATAGTATGGGAACAAAATGCAATGTGCAGATAACACTATGGAATTAACGATACTCTATATAGATACTGAGATAAAGATTAGTGTATACATACATAAATAAGTATATTACAAGAACAGCCATAACGCCTGTGAGAAAAATAAAAAAATATTCCTTAACTATATTAATAATAAGATTTCCTTTTATTACTTATTTTATAACCCTATTACACCAATGAGAATGCAAAACGAGAAGGAAAATTATTTTGTTCAAGTTCAAACCTGTATTAATTCATTATCCACCTACAAGGCATGTGATTCATTGTATAATGTATATTTTATACTATTCGCCTTGAGTGCATAATTTTTTATCGGTATGGAGGCGCATATATTTCTGCACCAAATTCGAACGCATTACCTGTAGCGCATTGCATACACACGGTGTATGGTTGGTAAAACAGACTTGGCTAGAGTCCAAGACCAAATTATACAACAAAAAGAGGAAGATTTGAATTTTGTAACGAAAAGAGTGAATCAAATATAATAAAGCTAACAATGAAATATTTTCAAACTATAAGCAATCAGACAATGCTGGGAAGAAAAAACAAAAGAAGATTGAACGACAAAATTTTTAATAAACAATCATAAAATGAAATGTTTTAAGATGTATTGACCTAATTTATTGTATAACGAAATTATACAAAAAAAATCTGCTATAGAGTCTAAATCTACCAAACTACAAAAACGTTGAGAACGTAAAATATAGTAATATTTACGATCGTGTTCATCATCATTTTTTTTATAAGCAGCATTGTAATTATTGTTATGCGATACCATTAATAGATTACTATGTTTTCAGTGCATGCGTGAGATAAAATAAAATTGATGTAATCACCGCATCCATATCACATTTTATATTGTCCTTAGTTGCATTTTGTTAGTAGTAACACTTATTAAATTTGTTTCTAAAGATGAAGACAAGTACTATGTACATCGGACTCAGGTAAGTCTTAAAAAACATCTATGCAGTTTTTGGTTTGGTACAAACATATTGAAGTATTAAAAAAGTACCGATAGTTAGAAGATATAAAAGTACCTATAGTAGAAATATTCAAGATAGTTTCTATTGGACAACCTTAACATACATCCAACCTATGGCAACCTATGTAAGATTTGTAACTTCATATTGGTATAAAGGAAATATTAAACACTTTATATTACAGGCTCCTGGTAACAAGCAAAATAATTATCCAGAAATAAGTAAAAGCAATCTAACACGAACCAACGGAGTATTTGCAGTGTGTGTCTAATATTAGATGATATCACAGACTACATAAAATTGCATCACCAATATCTAAAACTTACCTGCACATAAAACAAAGCAAATTCACTTAAAAATAATAAAAGCAAAACCAGAAATCGTAAAAAAGCACTCAAAGGCAAAAAACCATTAATAAATTGTTAGTAATAATAACATCGTTTTCGTATACCTGTGAACACGTTTAAACGTTCTCACTGTCTCTTAATAACTAATTAAATTTTATGATATAGTAACTAAACAATGCGTAAGTGTATGTAGTGTACTAACGCAAAAGTGAGGTGTTGAGGTAGTACCAATGATGGGTGTCGTTTAATTCAAACTGTCAATAGAAGGATTTGACGGCTTTTTTGCTATTATGAAATTTCTATTACATATTTTGTCCCATTTGATACATTTACTTTGGAAATGAGAAGCCAGTTTACAACTTTAAACTGCGAAACGCAAACTTAGTTGCAAAATTAAAAAGAACGAAATTTCTACACAATCTGTGAAATCTAAGCTTGTACTTTTACGAAAGAACCTTAGAAGTTAAAAGGCATAGATTGGAAGTAATTAAGTTAGGTATAAGAAGCCATCGACTAGATGCTGCGCAAACCTTTACGACACAAAGAAACGTTTGTTCAACATACATACATCCATGGTTACTTGGAAGACAACAATTTTATGGTTATTATAAAAAGTTACAAGAAGACAATGAACTGTTTTATAAAAGTTATGAGCGAGCGAGCAAGCAATAAACATAATAATATGGACATATTTTGGATATACAACTATTTTGCATGGATGGTCTATTGAATGTACATTTTGGTACTAATTGCCAGTGACTTTTATTTTAACTTTTTGAATGTTGAAGACATCATTTTGTGGATTAAACATTTTAAATAAGCCTTCCTAAATATATTTTTCGCAAAAGCATTTTGTATCAATGATAAAAAGTTTTGCTTAACAAAACTAGGTACTAAGTAGTACTAGTAAATAAGTACTAATCTATGAACCAACACCATGTGCAAATCTATATGTTGCCACATTAATACAAATGACATCGTCTAAATGTCA
This sequence comes from Agrypnus murinus, assembly GCA_929113105.1. Classification (NCBI taxonomy): domain Eukaryota; kingdom Metazoa; phylum Arthropoda; class Insecta; order Coleoptera; family Elateridae; genus Agrypnus; species Agrypnus murinus. The sequence continues at coordinate 132,365,908 of OV816023.1, read as the reverse complement.
TCAGTGTTTGTTTGCTATTAATGTTAATTCGCTGGTTCTAATAAATAGAAACCGAGGAAGAGGTGCAAGGTTTGAAATAAATGAATCCAAAGTAAAAACGAATCAATATTGTCTAAGGGTGTTTTTACATTACGTATCTCTTATAAATATTTAAAGGAACTTAATTAAGATGGTTAATACACATTAATCCTTTTGACTACAAAAATGACTAAAATTGCTTGTTAATTTTTTTATAATAAATCATAATTTATTTATAAATGAAATATAGGATTTCAATGATTTAATTGACTCAAATTAAATATTCTTACAATCTAGAAATACATAATAATGAAAGTTTCTGGAAAACAATATATTGACAATCAAGGCCGCCAGAAGAAGCGGGAAATAGGAATTAGAGGGATATACAATTCTACTTATTACAAATAGTAAACGTCTACCATATGTACAGTATGGACGTTATATGTGCATACAGAGTTGTAGCAAACGGATATCCATTGAACATCTATTGAATTTAATGTCTATTACAAAGGAAGATCCAGTGGGCATTCGGTTATGCCCACAGAAAATTTTCATCGAACATCCATCTGCTGTATAGAATATGAAGCTTTTATTGAAAATGCTAATGATAACACAAATCCATTTAGATATTTGTTTTGCTTAAGGTCCAAGTGTACCCAAAAAAATTTTAACGGTACATTCAAAAAGTCTAAACAAAATCACAGTGGGTTTACCTATATTGTAAATAACTATACCAAATTAAAAAAAATCATTACAAAGGGGCCATTTAGACATCCCAATACGGTGCATAACTCTTAACCGCACAATCAATAATCGTTGTTTTTTCCATAAATAATATAATAATGTGAGAACTTTGGTTTTAAATTAATACTCTAGCAATGTTAAAACTTGCTTACCGAACTTGTTTTGAAAAATGATGTTTATTTCATTTTTTACGTGAAAAAATAATTTTAGAGAAACTGTTCATTCAAAGTTAACCAGAAAAATACCACTTAAGTCTCAATAGTATATGAACTATTTTCCCAAAATTCTAAGAAAATCGTATGTATAGCGACTAAATTATTTCCAAAAAACCTGTTTTTTGCCAAACCTGCTTTTTTTTGGCAAAAAACAGGTAATAATCTAGACCCTAAACATACGATCTTCTTAAAAAATTGGAAAAATAGTTCAAATACTATGACATCCAAGTTTTTTTTTGTTAACTTTGAATGTACAGTTTTTCTAAAATTCATTTTTCACGTAAAACATGTGAAATAATTTAATTAAAAAAAATCTTTTTTCCAAAACAAGTTAGGTAAGCAAGTTTTTAACATTCCTAGAGTATTAATTTAAAACCAAAATGACCACATTATTAAATTATTTATGAAACAAGCAACACTCGTTTTTCTGGGTACACTTGGACCTTAATATGTATTTCGATTATTAAGACTTAACCAATTTAGCTAATATAAAAAAGTTTGAAAAGTCTAGGGAGCGTCTTCAACTAAAAAATCGAGATTTGTTAGTTCTGATTTCTTTTCTTTTGCTGCACAGTGAGTCTACCTAATAAGTGGTATATTGTTATACAACCATAGTTTGTCACAGAAATTAAGTAAACATAAACAGTTAATTACTAGTGTACGTGCCTCATGTGTATCATGCCATTATATGTTTTCCTAAACATTGACTATATAACGTGTGCCATATCGTCTGCAGCTTGCCTTTATAATGCGAAGTTCAACAACACATCCTTCTTAAACCTAATAGCTTATAGTCACAACTCCATCTGTCTACTTTGGAAATATGTACGGAAGGAAGTACCCAACAGGTTAATGCAAAATCGTATATAGTTTGAAGTTTCGTCAAATATTCTAGGGTGTATACTCTAAAAATATTTTGATTAGATTTAATTGAGACACAATTATATACAAAAAGAAATTAAAATACCGACAGTAATGCAGTTTCAATTACCAGTTTTATGAACTGCAGCCAACAAATACCATACATATGGGCGCTCATTGAGCACGTGCTAAAGTGCAACAAAAAATCGCCAACATATCTAGAAATCTTAGTAGGGCGCCAAAAGTAGTGCTTTTTACATAGATGTCTACTTTTTTCAAACTACTGAATTTATTTATAATTCGAGAGGATGGTAGGTTATAATACTTTATTTACTTAAGTTCATTTCTCAACAACCTAAAGGTAATTTTACTTCAAATTTAGAAAGAAAATATTAATTATTAAACTGTTAGTATAAAAACCGAAAATCGTTTCGGTTTAAAAGCAAAAGCTTTCAGATGTGTTTTGCTTCCATCTAGGAATAGGTTCTACCTTTAACATATCTCTGGTCTTGGCGGATAAAATACATATGTTTGTTGTAAAATGCCCCCTGCTTTCCGTGCCACAGCTGTGCTCGATACATATGGCTGTAGGAATTTACATCATCGTCCCCCATATAACAATACGTTTTTAATTTCGTTAAAATTAAAATTACTTTAAGCAATTTCTTTTTGCTTTGCATACACACTAAAGCAATTTGAAAGGGGGTTTTAAACTGCAGAGTACTTCAATTATACAATTATGAATGATTTTTGTTATTTTAGTATTGAGAAATTCATTGCACAATCGTTTGTTATTATTATTTTAGAAAAAAATGTATTTGGCCGGTTAAAATGTACAGAGTGGAAACTTGTAATGGGATAAAATTGGTAATTTATAGGTGAATAATTTTTGATAGAAAAGCTTGAACATGACGGTTTTGTTTTAGTCTTGTGCGTACTGTCCAACTATTTTGAATTATACAGAGTAGTTTTGTAAGAACAGGAGAGGCAAAAATATTCATTTTTAAGTGGAACACCCTGTATTACTTCATCTTATATGTTTCCTTCTTATACGTATTACCTTATTACGTCTAAATACGTACAACTAAATGTAATTCGATTGTTTTCTGTAAAAATTTGCTAAATTTGGTAGTACACTGTAGTTACTGTAATGGAGATATTGAATCAATAACTTTACATAAATTAACTTCAGTATGTCTGTCCTCTTTAAGTATACTTTATTTCGCCTATGTACA